>MU225851.1:1129539-1140358 GCA_018584345.1 Thuja plicata
AAGTTAAAGCATATTTAGAACCTAAAATAGAAGTATTTTCCATAGGACCTAAAAGATCACTGTGGATGAGAACTAACTTATTATTAGCTCTCCAAGATGATTTATGAGGAAAATATTCTCTATGCATCTTACCACTCATACATCCATTGCAATCAAACTTAGGAGTAAACTTAGGTAGCCCATCTACCATATTTTCTTTTTGCATTAATGAGATATAATGAGAATTTAAATGTCCTAGCCTCTCATGCCAAATGTGAAAATCAACAGTAGTGACTAAAGAATATCTGGGAGATGCAAATTGATAAAGTTTAAAGAGATTATCATCATCCAATTTAGCATTAGCAACTATCTGATCAGTGTTAGGATCAATGATATGCCAATTATTTTTATGAAACTCAACCTTATAATCCTGACATAATTGAGGAACAGAAATAAGGTTATCTTTCAAATTAAGAACACAAAGCACATCATGTAATTTACCATTTGGAACAGAAACATTACCAGTTCCTTCAACTTCAGAACAATGATTATCAGCTAAAGAAACATGAATATTCATAGAATCAGGTAGCAAAGAATCAAAGACTTCCTTATGAGAAGTAACATGTTGAGATGCACCACTATCAATAATCAATTCAAGTGGTTTAGAAGCATTAAAACAGACAGTAAAAGCAGAACGAGATTGATATCCATTAGATTTTTCATTTGAGTAACTTGGAGAATAATGTTGATCATCTTTTTGTTTCTTAAAATAGTTATGAATTAAGTGACTATCTTTACCGCAATAGGTGCAATGTGGCCTATTTGAATGATTATTATTATGATAGTTATTTGAAAGCCTAGAATTGTTAGTATTGATAGATCTTTGATAATTTTGATTATTATTTGAATTATTAGTATTGTTAGATCTTTGATGATTTTGATTGTTATTTTGATTAGTGTTAGAAGATCTATTTTTATTGTGACTTTGAGAGACATATGCATGTTCATGAGATTTAAGAATGCAAAACTGAATCAATTTAGCTTCCTCTTGATGCAACATATTTTGAAAAATGACATAAGTTAATTGAGTTTCTAAAGAAGGAATAGCTAACTGAGAGTAAATATTTGTAATAAACTGTTGAAACTATCTAGGCAAACATTTATGAATAATTATGTGGATTATCCTTAAATCAGAAAGAGGAACTTATAAACCAGTTAGTAAAACTCTAATGGAATCAAACTTGATCAAGAAATCATCAACAGAGTTGAATTTGGTATACCTGAGGTCTTCAAATTAGTCTTGAAGCTAGATTTTTTTAGTCTCATCTACACTGTCATAGGTATTTTTAGGATGTCCTAAGCCTGATTGTCTTCTGTACAAGTAGAAATTAAGACATACAATTCAGGACTTAAGGAGATCCCTATTAAACCAAGTGCTTCCTCATTTTTATTCTACCAATTAGTTTTCTAAGGTTGAGGAGCAAAGGCTGCTGGTTTTAAAGTGGCATCAGTAGCAATATCTAAAATATGGCAGAATCTAAAGATGAAGGTCATGTGAGTTTTCCATGCATGATAATTTGTACTGGTTATCTTAATTTTTGGCATTAGGGTAGCCATGATGAAATACAAAGATTTAAACTAGGGAAAAAATAGAGAAACCTTAACAAAAAATAGAAAAGAACTAAAAAATAAACTGAATACACTTGCATGCACTAGCAAAAAGCTATAACAGCTTATGCCAAAGGGCATTCAAGGAAAAAATAATCGCCAGAGAAAAGACTGCAACAAAAAAACTAAAAGCTAACAGATCTCGGTTAATCTGTTATGAATTAACAGATAACAATGAGAGCTTGTATAGGAAAGAGAAGGAAAAATAAATCTATTGCATGCAGAACAGAAAAAAAACTTCGAACCTACAGAGAAACATTAGAAACAAATAGAATCTAAAAAAAATATTAAGATTAACTAAATCTAATTAAAGATTATAATATAAAACTAAATCTAAAAAAAATGAATCGAGAACTAAAAACTGAGTTAATGAAAAAATTGAAAATACAATCTTGAGATAAAAGGATTGAAACTAAGATTTAAAAAAAAAATTGAATCTATGTAAAAGAATTAAACTAAATCTAATGAAATGAAATGACTAATTAACACTAAGATTATGATAAAAAAAAGGAACTAAATCTATTTAAAGATAATAAAATTAAATTAAATCTAAAAAAATGATTAAACTAAAGGATTAAAATGGAAACTATATTAAACTATATAATTTAAAACTAAAAAATTATTCAAAACTAAATCTATATAATTTTATCGACTAACTAAGGAAAGATTAAAACTAAATGAAATGAATAAGAGACTCAATAGAATTAAAACTATATATAATTTAAATAGCAGATGTGATAAAGGAAATATTGTTAAGTTGACAACAACAGAAATGTCGAACACAACAGCAAAGAGAATTATGACAACAGCTAAAGAGAATCATGACAACAACAACAAAGAGAATTATAGCGGCCTCTACGCAGCTATAGACCTCCATGCAAAATAGACCTCCACGCAATATAGCAGCAACGGCCTAAGTATTTGATGAAGGAGGTGAGAGAAAGGTAGTGCAGGGATGAAGATGGGTGAAAGGCAGAGGTGGCGGTAGGGAAAGGCAGAGGTGGTAGTAGGGAATGGTGAAAGGGAGTGGGACAAACTGTCAACGCGGGTTCCTGGTAAAAGGCATCGAGAATAGCAAGGGGATATCGATGGATGTAATTTGGCTGGAGTTACCACAGGCAAGGTGGAGGCAGGAGATGATGTGGGAGTAGAGGTGGATAGCAGTGAGCATAATAGGTGAAAGTGAAGGGCAAGAAATGGGTAGAATGAACAAGATAAAAAAAACACAATAGCAATATCAACAGGTAACAAAAGACAAATAAGACAACAGCTATTTCTTCCACTGAAAGATACTGCCCAACCTGCTTATCCGTGTTCTGAAAACAAATTTAATATGTTTTGTCTGGCTGGAAAGTGGTCACTCTTGCTCTGTCTTGCACCCGAATGGCAATGATAGATTGGAAAAATCTCAACACGCAAAACATAAGTAAAGCCAAAACCATATATAGATAGATATGCTTAACAACGATGCTACTATACAGAAAGAGAGAAAGAGAGTCACCAAAGAGAGTTGATTCTCAATACAATTCAATCCATTGTTACTCTCTAACAATTCTAGCAATGATCAATATCTCTTTATAGAGTATACTTAACAGTCTTTTGTAAATCCTCTTACAAGGTGACATTTCTACATTGAAGTGTTTGAAGACCTCTAACAAGGCCACTCCTTACAGGGTGATTAAATCCTCTAAGAGGGTCACACCTAATAGTGTTTTATTGTAACCTTTAAGAGGGTTGGCACCTAATAGGGCTCACTTCAAAAGAGTGAAAAACAGTGACTAGTTGAAATTGGTGGTTTTTCCCATATTGGGGTTCCACCTTAAATCTTCTTGTTATCTGTGTACACTTTATTTTCTTTATTGTTTATGTTTCTGTAATTAATTACTAAGGTATAATCATATTTAATATCTTCCAATTTTCTATGTCAACCGAGTGACAGTAGAATATATGTGTTAACTAAGAAAAAGTGATAAATTTGTTTAAGACATCTAAGGGACTTGGATTTTTTTTTATGGTAACTGATTCACCCATCCCCTCTTAGTTACTCGAATCATTTCCAATAGTCTTAGTTAGAAATTGAGAGAGAGAGAGAGAGAGAGAGAGAGAGATCATGTTCCTAAAACAAGTTTTTACACCCATCTCTACTAATACCACTGCTGCACCTATGGATTTTGTCTCTCACCGAGTTAATGTCCCACCACTTGCTAGTTTATAGATTCCTATTACTAGTCAAAATATTGGAGCTAGTACTAGTGGCCAAGCTGTTAGTGGTTAATTCTAAAGGTGATCGATAAACATTGAAAGGTACAGACAAATATCCTTTATTGGTATTCCTAGTTATCCTAACCCTATTTCAAATGAGATAAGAGACAAGTTAACTATTTTTTTTTGGGAAATAATTTTATAACTTGTGAGGAACATTTGAAAAATTTACAAACATGTTCAATGATTATAAGGGTGAGCATGAAAATATAGTAATGAGTTTTTTTGTTCATTCCTCGGTTGAAGATGCTAGGGATTGGTTAAGAGTCTTATCTAATGATTGTATAGATACTTGGGATGCATTTGAAAATTGCTTTACGGATCAATATGGTGATAAAGCTAATGAAATTTTTATGTTGAATAAATTTAATAACATCAAGAAAAATCAGAATGAGGAAGTCATTGAATTCAACATAAGATTCTAGAAGGCTATGCACAAATTGGTTCAAGTCATGATGCTGGATTAAAGGTATATCTAGAAAATTACTTAAATGCATATGATGAAAATATGGCTTACAATATTAAGGATAAAGAACCTAGAACTGTTAGAGAAGCATTTAAATAAATTTTGAATATAGAAAGTAATAGTTCAATATATCTAGAAAGTTGGGGAGAAGAGATTATTCTAAATTTTCTAGATCTATCAAGAAAGAGACTTATAAGTCCTCTAATCTAAAGCCCAAGCATGATGATAGGTTGGATAAGGTCCTAAATGTATTGAAGGACCTGAAAATTAGTGGGAATAAAAATGACAGCGCTACTGGTGGGGACAAGCCTTCTTATAATAATTTTGCTAGGCAACCCATATTGCGGAATTATCCTTAAAACACCTAGTGGAAGGATGGGAATTCTATGAAACCATCACAAAGGTGAAATCAGATTTAGTAACACCTGATCGTTTGTAGAATAATACTATAAATGTAAATGAAGATGCTCCTTTTTGCCTAGCATGTAATTCACCTCACAGTATTGATTATTTTGTTGTTGCACAAAGTATGTCTGTTAGTGAAGAACATGAAGAGGGGAGTGGTTAAAATTATGATGAGGTAGATTGTCTCATGATATTATCATATTTATGGAACGAAATTGATTCTAGTGAAGAAGTTGAGGATCAAGATGTTATGGAATCAAGAAGAAGAAAAGAGGAATATGAAAAGAAACATTCCTCTTAGGTTGATGAAAAATTTGATGATAACCAATGTAATGTTGAACATGGTTCTCCCCCCTTTTCAATGAGAATACCTTCTGGTCAAGAGATAGCACAAATTACAACAGACATGGTTTCACAAGAAAGGGATAACTACCATCAGTGAAATAAAATTGTTAGAGGCGAAGATAGTAAGTCTGCTAGTATGTTCATAAAAGAACAGAAGGATAAAGGTGATGTTCCAGGAAGTGAAAGCCAAGGTTTGGTTTACAAAGGTGGAGCCCCTAAACCTATTGATGTAGCTTGTGCATCGAAAAGTTAAATAAAGGATATTGAAAAGTCTGCTACTCTTATTCAAGAGGACAATAAGAAGAAAAGAAATGCAACCAAACTACTCAAGCTCAAAATATTTCAGGTAAAGAAATTTATTTCCCTAAGTATGTTCCTGTAGATATTCTACAAGTACTTTCCAAAATTACAATTAAAATACCTTTTCTTGAAATTATGAGGATATATGAACACAAAGAAAAAACTCTAGCATGGGTTAAGGGTGTATCCTCAATTAAAATTAAACAAATAGATGAGGATAAAAGAGAAAAGGATGAGGAAAGTAATAAGGAAAAGAAATAAAAAGATCCCGAGGGATTAAGTTCTCAAATTCCTCGGATGTATTTAGATCAATCTATGAATGTTTGTTTGGGAAGTGTGGACCTTTTCTTTTTTACAATGATAATTAATGGTAAAATTCTTAAGAATTAAATGAAAGACTCAGGGGCATCAAACATTGTAATGCAAGTCAAAATTATGGATTCAATGTGGTTAAAATTTGATAATCCTCATGATGGGATATGTCAAGCTATGAATTCAAGAGAAGTGTCTATTATTTGTACTATTAAGGAACTACCATATAAGTTGGTTGCATATCCTGGTAAGAGTATAAACATTAGTGTTCCTATTGTAGATATTCCTCCTCATTATGGCATGCTTTTATCTAGAAAATGGAGTGCATCCATGGGAGGTAGCCAGCAATGTGATCTCTCTTTTTCTACCTTTAAAGTCGATGGTGAAAATGTAATAGTCAACCATGATTCAAGGGTCCCACACATGATTGAGAATGGTAAAGATAAGGATATAACTTGTTTCCTTGATATTAATATGGACAAATTCAGAGTTGACGATCTGATAGTAGATAAGAAAATATTCCTATAAGTTTATGTGAAAATAAAGAAAGTCTATCTAATGACAATAATTTTTGGACTATGTACTTTGATGGTGTTAGTTCAAAGAAGGGTTTAGGTGCATGTGTCTTACTAATGTAGGAGCTTCTGAGGGTCATAACTTTTGACTTGGATGTGGGTTTCTATTGAAATTTTACATGATGATGAATTAAGAGGAGTTATAAGGATCTATTATGGCACTTGGCTTGAATGGTGGCCAATTCAACCTTTTTTGGGGAGCCAGAAATATCATCTTGCGCTCTGAAATTGGCTTTTCTTATTTTTTTATTTTTTTTAGAAAGTTGCTTTTGTAATAAATCCGAAATCATGTCTTTGATTTCGTGGATTAGTTGGCAATTCATATTGCCTTAGTTGGGGGATTTTCTTGAGAAAAATCAGGAATTCTAGGATGGGTTTTGGAAATTACCAAAAATGGAAAAAAATCAATTTTTTTCTATTTTCCTGAAAATCTGGCAAATATGGTAATTTTTAGAATTGTAATACAAAGGAGTTATCTTTTATTGGAAAGTAGAGTAAGTTGGAGAATTTTAATGAATAATTTTAAGTTCTACAATTTTGTGTCTTTTATTTTCTAATTTTTTTATTCTTGATGGTTTTGGTCTACATCACTTACTGATTTCTCCCAGTGGTAAAATTTTTAAGTTTTCATTCACTCTATTATTTTCTTGTACTACTAATGTTGCAGAGATTGAAGATTTATTAATTTTGATGATATTACTTTTTAAACATGGAATTAAGAACCTCTATGTATTGGAGATCTAGATAGAATGGTTGCAATAGAAAATTTGGAGAATTTTAATGAATAATTTTGAGTTCTGCAATTTTGTGTTGTGTATTTTATGATTTTATTGTTCTTGAAGGTGTTGGGCTACATCACTTATTGATTTCTCCTAGTGGTAAAATTTTTAAGTTTTCATTCACTCTATTATTTTCTTGTACTAATATTGTTGCAGAGATTGAAGATTTATTAATTTTGATGAGATTATTTTCTAAACATGGAATTAAGAACCAGTGTGTGATTAGAGATCTTGATAGAATGGTTGCAATAGAAAAAGTGCCACAACCTAAAAATGTGAAGGGAATACAATCATTGTTTGGCCAACTAAATTTTTTTAATAAGGTTTGTTACTAATTTTTCTAAAATTAGTAAACATTTCAAAGATGATGAAGAAAGAAACTAAGGTTGAATGGGATACTGAACCTTCCAAGGCTTTTCAAGATATTACTTACAAGCCATCAAGGATGCTCCTATTTTGAGGACTCCTGGTTATAGTAACCCTATGCAAATATTTTCATTTGCATCTTTCCACACTGTAGCTATAGTGCTCTTGCAAAAGAATTCAAATGGGTTTGAACAACCCATAGTTTTTTTTTCAGTAAATCCTTGAAAGCTGCAGAATTGAAATATGAGATAAATGAGAAACAAGAATATGCATTGGTGAAATTATTTAAGGGTTTGAAAGTTAGGCTCTGCTAGGGTTTCATGCATACAGTGTCCTGTCTGTGTTTCTGCTCTGGGCCATCCATCTTTCATACCGCATTTACTGCGGGATCTTTTTTGCATTAGGGTTAGCTTTTATGATGGCTACGGCCAACTTCGGCCCAGAAGTTGCTGCTGGTGCGCGAGTTGAAGCTTCGGATAGCCATTGTGCCTCCTCTGAACAAACATCCCTGTAATTTCATCTCAAAGGTCTTTCACGATGTAACCCTGATATTGTTCTTAATCCACAGGAATTTGATTCTCCCTGTGAATGGTTAGAAAAGCATATGTTGATTGGATATTTTGTGGGTCGTACTCCTCCTGAAAGTATTCTTAAAGATTGGGTCAACAAGAGCTGGACCCCTCATGGGGTCTGCCTTGATGGTGTGCAAAACCTTACCAAAGGTTTTTTCCTTTTCCGGTTTGCTAACCCTTCTCAAGTGTAAGTGGTTTTTAACCATGGACCCTAGACTGTTAGGTCCTCCCTATTAGTTTTTCAGAAATGGTCTCAAGATTTTACTATCTCAGACGAAAAAAAACTTAGGGTTCTAGTTTGGGTCAAGTTCCCTAGCCTCCCTTTGCCATGCTGGCCATTTATTGAGTCTATTGCTAAGACCCTTGGCAAATTCATTGTTATGGAGCATGACAAATTTTTCAATGCCCGTCCCCAGAAGCGGGTCTGTGTTGAGGTCGACCTTTCTAGGGACCTCAAGGACACTGTTGAAATTCATATTGGTGCTCTCACCATCTCTCAAAAGGTGCTTTATTTGAATCTGCCCAACACCTGTTATCAGTGTCAATCGGCAGAGAACAAGATCAAAGATTGCCTGCTGGCTACCCCTCGGGTGAAACCTGTGCCTAAAGATGCGCCGGCCAAAGCCACTGATGCTGGAAAAAAAGAAGAATGGACTACAGTTTCACGTAAAGGCCGGAATGCCTCAGGCCCTAAGATGCCACCAGCCTCTACTGTTGTGTTGCCATCTCTAGATGTGCCTGTTGGTCATTCACCACCAGTTGATGCACCACCAGTGGAGCCCTTTGTTTCAAACCCTGTTACACAGGGGAAGAGTTCAGCTGCCAAGCCATCCACTCCTGAAGTGGTGCTTGCACCGCCAGCAGTTTCTTTGCCTATTTCCAGGGCTGTGCGTCGGTCTCGCAGTTGTGATGGACACACGGATGACCCAAATAAAAGGTGGTTCACCTCGTCTGGAGAATTTCTCCCCAGCTTTGGTTCTGTTCCAGCCTACTTGCAGAATAGCTTCTCCTCTCTTGGGGATGAGGAAGCCATGCAATATTTTTTATGATTTTTTTGTCCTCAAATGTGCGAGGTCTAACTGACCTCTCTAGAAAGTACTATGTTCATGATACTTTTCGCAGACTTCAGAATCTGGACGTGCTTTGTTTACAAGAAGTTAAAATTTATGGGTTTTTGCTTAACTCTGCCTATCGTGTCATATGGCCGAACGGCATTGTCTTTTCTTCTCAGCATGAAGCTGGCAAAGGTGGTGTCATTACTATTCTGTCACCTCACCTTCAGTCTTGTGTTATTGCACATGGATCTGATCTGATGCAACGTGTAACCTGGATTTTGCTATCTTTGCACAATCATTCTTTTGGTGTAATTATTGTTTACACCCCTAATGATGCTATCAAAATATCTCAATTATGGTACTGGCTGGCAGACAACTTGCCTCCAGCTACTTGGGTTATGTGTGGGGACTTTAACATGGTTGAGTTGGCCTCTGACAAGGAAGGAATTTTGCCTTTTTGCTGGATAGTTGGGGAGAGAGAAGCCTAGTATCACATGCACAATAAATTGGGCCTTTTTGATCCCAATGCTAACAGCCGCCAATAGGGTGGGGTCTGGCAAACTTGGTCTAATTTTAGAGCTGGCTCTGACTGCATATTTAAGAGACTGGATCGTGCTATGATAATGGCTCAATCTTTTTTCTCCTTTTCTAAAGATCAAAGCCTACCTATCATTCCTCTCATAGATGTTACCTTGTCAGATCACTTCCCCATTTACTTTTCCATTACTTGGTAGTCCTGCGCCAGGAGAGTTGCACAGACGCAATTTTTTCTTAACACGTCTGTGCTAACGCACAATTCCACTATAGCCCACATTCTTCAAGTTTGGAATTTAGCGCCTCAGCCCCATAGTGATACTGATTGGATTTAGTGGTGGAATGATGCCATTTCCTGCACTACGAGGTTTCTTCGCATTTATGGCCATCAGCTAGCCTGTTACAGAAAGCGTGCTTATGAAGCTAATACTAAGGCTCTTCGTAGCACTACTGAAGAACTTATGTTGAACCCCTTCGATACTGATCTCCAGTTTAAGCTAGCCCAGCTTCGCCATGAGAAGCAAATTTCTAATGCCTATGCTGCTCGTGGTGCTCAAATCAAAGCCCGCCTCCATTGGTTGGAGGTGGGCGACAAAGCCTCCAAGGAGTTTTTTTAGGCTCTCAAAGCTCGTCATACTAATGTTGGTATTCAAAAGATCAAGCAAGGCTCTGAAACCCTTACTGAGCTTCTGGCCATTCTTTAGGCCTTTGTCCAGCACTATGGGCAATTTTTTGCTTCTCAGGGCAATTCGGCTGCTCGGGATGAAGCTCTCAAGGCTTGTATTGCTATTACTCCAAACTGCCTAGCGGTTGAGCAGCGTGCCTTCTATGAGAAAATGCTTACCATCTCAGACCTCAAGGAGGTGGCTCTCTCTATGGCCAATGATAAATCTCCAGGATGCGATGCCTTCCCCTGTGAATTCTACAAACACCTTTGGGATGGTGTGGGTCCTGACTTGCACAAAGTTTACCTTGAAGCTTTTCACAACAAATGTTTGGGTAACATAATTAACAAAGGGAATATAAAATTCATACCTAAGTCTCGTGATCCGAAGGATATCTGCAATTGGAGGGCCATCACTTTGTTGAATGTCTCCTACAAGATCATTGCCAAAGCTTTAGCTCTCAAGATCAGACATCTCCTTCCCCTTATTGTTCGTCCTGAGAAAACTGGCTTTATCAAGTCCAGGTATATTCTTGA
>MU225851.1:1155482-1182457 GCA_018584345.1 Thuja plicata
TATATATATATCTGTGGAGATTTTTCGTAGAGAGAAGATATAAAATGTAAGATTAAAGGTTATGTAATAAAAATAGCAGAGTAGAGGATGACAAAGATCATTGTATAACTATGACTGGACCTATCTAAGAATTGAAGATGCTTGTTTTGTTCATTAACGAGACCACTTTGTAACAAAAGTATTATTGTAAGAGTTGTAAGCTCAATTCTCCCTTAACAGGGTGTTGCATACCTTTAATAGGGTTGTATTCCTCTAACAAGGAATTGTACTACACAATATTTAGCTCCTAACAGGGCTAGGTCTCCTAATAGGGAAATTATAGTTTAGTGCATGCTTGTGGGTACCATAACCACTAGGGTTTTCCCATGGATAGGGTTTCCTCAACAACAAATAATGGTGTTATGAGTTTTGTGTGATTTTCTTATGTTCTTTTGATTACAGTATGCTTATGGTTTATGTGGTGTTGGATTAAAGTTTATTTGAAGGGTTGTAATACTGATTCACCCCCGTCTTTGTATTAGTTAATCCTAAAAATTAGAATCAAAGATTTTGGTCCTTGGAGATAAATCCTAACAACTTAAGGGAGATCACAATGGATTTAGATAATTAGCAAGAGAACTTTGAAGCTGCACTCGAAGACCTTGATAAAGAAAAAGTATAAAATGGTGACTTGAGATTCAAAATAAGGAGAGCTTAGGGATTCATCAAGAAACTTAAAGACTAGCTTGAACTTTCTAGAAATTAGAGACAAGACCTTGTGGTTCAAATAAAGAAATATTTAGTTAATGATCATTTGAGATTAGATAAAGAAACCTGAACAAGAGAATGACTCTTTGAAGCTTGAGAGATTCAACCGGAAAAAGAAGCTAAAAAAAAGATTGAAGAAGCTTTGAAAAATGAAAATGTTTTGATGGAACAAATGAAGAATGAGGCTGACCATTACAAGAACAAGTATCTACAATTGGAGAAATACAATCAGAATATAAAGGATGAACTTGTTGAGATAAATAAACACATTGAGAAACTTCACCTGAGTAGTGACTTGATCGATGAACAAAGAGACAGACAAAAACCTAAAGGAGATATGATTGGTATTGGCTTCAATGAAGCTGAATGTTCCAAGAATCAAGAAGAGAAACAAGATGTGAAGATTCGATACATAAAAACCTACTCTTGAATAACCTAAAGACGAGATCAGGCCTTTCAAAGGTAGATGTTTTGGTTGTAACAAGTCTGGACACATGAAAAGAGATTGTAGAGGTAATTCCCCTTTTAAAACATTTTTTGGTTATTATTTTTACTGTAATGCATATGGGCACAAGAAAGAAGAATGCAAGAACCTCAATCAATCTGGATATAGAAAAGATAATACAGGAGAACCTATAGTGAAACCTATATGTTATAAATAAAATAACATTGGACACATTGTGAAGTATTGTAAGATACAAGTAAATCGGGACATAAGACCTCCTATATGTTACAAATGTAACAATGCAAGACATATAGAAAAGTTTTGCAGGTATAATGGAGTAAATAATAGAAGAGTACCACCTCCTATGAACACAAAGAAGAATGACAATAATACTGGTAAAAGTATTGCAGAACTAAAGATTGCTTTTGATAGTTTTTTCAAGAAAGAAGAAGATAAAAGCAGTGGTAAGATATGGAAAATCAAAGTGACAATTGATATATGGTTCATGGAGAGAAAGTAGATGCTACTAGATCTTTGACTGATGATAACAGAGAAGAATCAACCTAAATGGTAGAGATTGGCCTTAGGGGGAGCATTGATGAAGATATTAGAATATATCTCGCCCTTGATTTTGAGGAGTGAGCTCTAGAGAGATTAGGTATGATATTGGAAGATATCATGGAACTTATATCTAAGAGCGCAACATCAGATGATACATATATTATGATCATGAGATTTATGAATTACTAGATAGTATTGGGTAATGTGAGTTTTTGACACTTAACATTGCATAAAGCACCTAATTATTATCTATTTCCTTACCATTCGAAGAGAAGGGACCTAAGGAAATCACAAAGCAAAGAGATTTAGACTCTCCAACAACTACTTGGTGTGATCGATCAAAGTGTATACTTAGAATTCAGCATCTAAGAGGTATTTACATCATTTACATCTAGAGAAACTATAGATGCATCTATGATATATGATTTTTTGGACAGACCTAGGTACAAATTTAAGAAACATCCTTTTAAGTCGTGTGAGGATGATCCCAAAGGAGCATTTTCCTAGACACTGTATGGTGTTTTGCATGTTGAATCTACATTAGGGCATATATTCATTGCAAGTATGACATATTGGATATGAAGATGATATTTCTACTGAAATAGAGTACATGATTGATAATGGCATAATGAGAGAAGAGTTCAAACATGTAGCTAAGTTAAACATTATGAAAATTTTGGACTTATACAAATTTAGCGAAGATGAATGGTTTAAGATATTATTGAGAAGACTTCATGATTAGTATATTTTGATAGGTGAACAACCTGTGAAGATTTTCAATCAACTAATACATGAGATTACTACAGTGGAAAATACTGGAATCATCCCTGTAGAAGAGAAGCATGTTAAGAAGCAAGTTGAAACCCTAACAAACTTGAAAGGGGATAGTCGAGCTTTGACAATGAATGAAATTTACCTATAGGATGTGAGATTGATTTCGATGATACTTGATTACAAATTCTCCCATAGTAGTATACCTAATTCAGTATCTCCTAAAGTCATTATGATTGTGTATAGAATGGTGAAAGCTAATTCTAAGTATAACCTATGTGAAGTGTTCGCACAACAATTTTTTGAGAATGTAAAGTTGATAAAGAAAGAAAATTCCAAAACCTTCATATTAGGTTCATTACTAGTTCACATGTACATTCATATTGATCATAATTTTCCTAGAATGCACCATAGTGGTTGGAGAAAAGGGATACCTAATCGTACTAAGATTTCATAGAGTTACAGAAGCCAGAACAACACATGGGTTGATGGAGAACTATTTGGTATGATTAAAATTCTTCAAAGGTAGATGAAAGAGTGATATATGATTTTTGATGATTTAGTTGAAAAATATAAGGATACAATATGTTTTATGGTTGAGATAGACTATGTATGTTTTGAGTTAGTTGTTTGAAGGAAGAAATGGTGTTATCCTATGGGATATGAGATGAGTTTAGAAGTCATAACTATGCTCATTGAACATGTTCTGGCATCTGAGGTAGATACATCTAAGGAAAGATGGGGTAATTTTGAAGAAAAATTAGCTAAAGTGAGAGAAGAGACCCGAGGCATAAGGAAAAGGAAAGTAGATAAGATTATTCATGAATGTGGTGTAAAGGCATGATTGACTGAGAAAGAGTTGAATGAAGTGAGGAATAAGTTAGCAGAATGTTCTTCTGGATTAGAAATCACTTCTATTGCAGCCCTTCCACATCATGAAGTTGTGATGGTAGATGATCCACCTTCTCATGTTATTGATGTTTCCACCCCTTCACCACCACTGAAGAGATCACAAGTTGAGGCAATTAAGATTGCACCTTGGAGAAGCACTAGATCCACCAAACCAGATTCACCACCTAAAGAACAAAGGACTGAGAAAGAAGAGAAGAAATATAAAAGTCTTAGACAAGTATGGAAACCATACTTTAATATCATTGAGAAAAGAGCTATTTAGAAAGGGAAGCTAGTTACAATAAACAAGTACTATGAAAGGTATGGGGAAACTGATAAAATTATGATTGAAGATATTATAGTAAATCACCTACTTGTTTTCAAGAAAAATCTGTTAGAGATAGAGGGTAGTGTACCTAAATATTTGGATGGGAGATTTGAAATAAGAAAACACTTAGCACATATTGAAGATTAGACTATCAGAAATCAAGCAATTGATAACATGCTACTTGTGATTTCTATGCAAGAGAGATATAGAATATTCAATGAACTAAAACCATTATTGGGGACTAAGGAAAGGTTAGTAAATATTATGGCAAGAAAATATAAAGAAGTTACTGAAGAGACCTAGAGAGAATTGGATAAGATAATAATGAGTACTATTCCTTAGAAGGATTCACATCCTAAGACTATAATGCCTACACCCTTAGGAATGGGAGAGAGTTCCAAATCATTTGAGGAAAGTTTTGAGAAAAAGAAAAGATGATATGCAACTAGATGTTTCTGATGTTCCTATGACACTTGACACTTCTCATGATGATAAGGATCCATTTGAAGGAACCACTCACAATACAGTGGCAAAATATGAGGAACAGAAAGAGGAAGAACAAAGAGAGGGAGAACAAAAAGGAATGGAGCAGAAAGATGAAGAGGAAAATGTTGAAGACAAAACTGAAATTGACACATCTTCTATCTTATTGTTGGAAACTAAAGACAAACCTATTGATTTTGATCGCATGGATGAGGATTATTTGGTGAGTCTAGCCTTCACCGCACTCACTAAAGAAAAGGAGAAATCTAAGTAGAAAAGTGACAAGAAAACTAAGGTAATGTCTAGAGAAATCAATACTGTGAATAAATTACTTCCAGTACCTATTGTTTTCCAAAGAAAAGATGATGTAGAGAAATTGAATTTATCAATTGATGAGTTGGATGGTCACTATGAGACCCTAGTGAAGACAGTAGAAGAAAATGCAGAGACGATATACTTGGAGAAGAAACTGATGGAAGTTTGCCAGTCTATTTCATGGGACTTGGGCATTTTTAAATCTGTTACAACAAAAGCAAAGAGCTGGGTTTCACATGGTAGGATACTATTTAGGTATTTCTTGAACCCTATCAGACATGTTTAAAAGTTTGAATACATTATTGCGAAGGATGGGGCAAACTTGAATAGTATGATGGATAGTTGTGAGACCTCCTCACAAATGGTAATAGAAATGGACAAAGAAGTAACAATGATTTTTTATAAACTGAATGTATTGGATATATATAAAGGGAGAGTCATGTCAAGATTTGGTTTGTTTGAGAGTTTGATCACTCCTAAACTATCAATTCTCGAAGTACATTTATCAGATATGGAGAAAAAAATAGAATCACTGATAAACTATATGTCTACAGAGTTGAAAGCAGAAGAGACTTCATCATATGCAATAAATGGACTAATTCATGTTAGTTAGCTATTGATTGAATCATGGAGCCCAGAAGTGAAGATCTTAGAAGCTTATTTTCAACATATTCCAAAAATGGTGAACAAGAACTAGCTGTATTACTTCTTTATGCACCTTTGTCATTATTTCCAAAGGGATAGAAGAGGGAAAAAATTGAGAGAAGAGAGAAAAATGAGAAGAGATAAGAAAATGAATAAATTACAAGCGAGAAGCAAAATAGAAGAAGAAGAGAGGAGAGACAGTTTTTGTGTTGGAACACTTAGTCAATTTTTTTTTGTTAAAGTGTTGCCATCAATGCCAAAGGGAGAGATGGTTTGCAAGTGATCCTTTTTGATGATATGAATTACTTTTTGGTTTCCATTTATGGAAACATATCTGGCATATTGATCGATTGATTTGAAGTTAAGTTTTGATGATTCAGTTCTAAAATAGACTATGTACAAAAGCATAAATACAGAGGTATTTTAGGTAGAAAAGATCAATATCAATGATTTATGGTGAGCGAGGTAAGAGCAAGATACTATGGGGGATGTATGACCTACATCTAAGATAGATTTGATTTTGGTGAGGATTACAGAGAGTTAGAGAGAGTTGAAGACATGCAACAACAACATAATAGAGATACAGAGTAGTTAAATTGTAGCGAAGATTTGGGGAGATAATGTGGACTCCTGGAAAGATAAGTTGGATTATGGTTGTGGATAATCTATATTTTGATAATGTAAGAGCGTTGACTATGTATTTAATTTTTCTTTATTAAATCTATTTCATATTGAGAGCTGACTATGTAATATTTGGTTAAGAGAGTTGACTTGGTAAAGATAAAGATATATATGAAGACTTTTTGTAGAGAAAAGATATAAAATGTAAGAGTGATGGTTATGTAATATGAATAGTAGAGAAGAGGATGAGATAGATCATTGCAAAACTATGATTGCCACTCTCTAAGCGTTGAAGATTCTTATTTTGTTCATTACTGAGAACACTTTGTAACATAAGTATTATTGTAAGAGCTATAAGCTCAATTCGCCCCTAATAGGGTGTTGTATACCTTTAACATGGTATTATTCCTCTAAGAAGGAATTGTACTATGTAATATTCAGCTCCTAACATGTCTAGGTCTCCTAACATGGACATTATACTTTAGTGCATGCTTGTGGGTGCCATCTCCACTGGGGTTTTCCCTTGGTTAGGGTTTCCTCGACAAAAAATAATGGTGTTATGAGTTCTATGTTTTTTTCTTATGTTGTTTTGATTACATTATGCTTATGGTTTATGTGGAATTGGTTTAAAGTTTATTTTAAGTGTTTTGATACTATTTCAAGCCCCCCCCCCCTCTCAGTATTACATTATCCTAACAGTTTCCTCTTACAGCTATGATGTGGGTTTCACACATTTTTCTCGTGCCTTCCTCTTTCTTTTTCCTTTTTGATGTGGAAAAATCACCTATGGAGTTGGGTATTTCCTCATGGACAAGTATTTATGGTTGGTTTTGGGTGCCTTTTTGCACCCTTCTTCAATATTTGGGGAGTCTTAGCGAAACCCTTCCTCTAACTTTTTTTTATTGGGAAGGTCAATTTCATTTGCAAGGTTATTCAAAGTTTAATCTTAAGTTTTTGGATGTTATTAGTATAGGACCCTATTTATGTCCAAATAAGGTTTTGGGGGCCTTTCAGAACCCCTTGATACTCATCCTGGTCATAGTTCGTTGGAAGGTTAATCGGTAGTTGGAATGCTCTGAAAAGATTATTTTTATGTCCTAATCACACTTTTGATGTGGCTTCATAGTGTTTTTACTCTACCTTTTGTAGCGGGTTTCTTGTGGCTTTTAAATCCTATCAAAATATAGTTGCAAAGGGTTTCAATTCTCTTCAAAATATATTTTCCCTTAATAAAAAACTAAGAATTTTTTCTTTAGAATTCTCTATAGGAGGATGATAATTAGCCGACGATATAAAAAGTATCCAACTAAGGAATTTGTTAATTTTTTACTAGCTAGTTTTCCACGAAGGAGAGTGCAAACATGAAGGCTAAGGCCACCCTCCATGATCAATGGGGTCTCTCATATTTTAAGGAACATCACCATGAGAACAAGACCAACAATATTTTTAGTCATCTCATCAAGAAAAATGGTTTTGTCCACACCTATACCCACTAGGAGATGTGAGATTATAAATTATAAACATTAATCCTAATAAACGTGATAATATTCATGTGGAAAAGAGTTTAAACCACTTATTTAGTGGTTCCAAAACCTTGATCAGTCAAAATTCAATGCCATATAGGCGAGAGAAAGATGAGAACTTCACGTTGGCTACCTTCATGTTGGTTTACAGTTTGTCTACTTTTAATTTGATTTATAAAATGACTCTTGAAAATACCCAAGGCTGGCTTTCGTAGAAAAAAAAGTAACCACAGACTGGGTCAATAATAAAATTCTATCAATGACCCCTGAATTGAAAGCTATAGTATCCCTTATGTGAAAGATATGCAATAAATTTTTTATATTGGTCTTTATGGGTGTGCTCTTAACCGGAGAGCAGAAGATGATCAACCAAGTTGTTCAAAGCTTCAAACAACTTAGGAAATGAATGGGGACTTACTCAATGACATGCAATCTAAAATGAAAACTATTATGCAGTGCAGGATGAATGCAAACTACTATCTACCAATAGAGATGAAGAAAGGAAGTGTAACACTACAATTCCCAGATTGCTAAGACTGTGAAACTTTGATAATACCTAGATTATATTGATCTCATTTTCTATTAACCTTCTCCCTAAATCCTTATGAAAGAACTAAACTATTTGAACTAGAATGTGCAATGAAATGAAAACATAGTACTTATATTGAATATAGTAAACATATAATCCACTGAATGAGAATAACAAAACCCTGTTTATTAATTATTCATTCAATTTCCAGTGTAAGCATCTTCCTTCAAAACCTCACACAAATCCCTCTAATGAACTACAAAAAATCACTTTGAACAAAGAGTCACACATAGTAGTCCTAGCTACAGGGGTTTTCCCAAAGTAATTTTTTCCAATCCTATTTACTTTATAGAAATTTATATAATAGGTCTACTCCAAAATGACCCATTTCAAAAATGATTGCCTCCTTATAGTATCTGAGATGAACATTCTAATAATAAACTTGGTCGATTAAAAAAACTAACAAAGCTGACAAAATGCCAAAAATGGCTGCAATATAAAAAAGTTGGGAAGAGGACACAGGTCAACAGATTCTATGCCTTCTTCTGTGTAATGTATTTTCCTCTGTAAGCTTTCATTACATCCATTACCTTTCCCAAATCCTCATCATTTGGAATGATTATATTGTCAGCTTGGACCATCCAAAAATCATGCATCTATGTCAGTTCATCCAACCTGGCAATCCCGGATTGGAGCTTCTCCATTTCCTTTTTCATCACAACATCTATTATGGAGAGCTCACTGATTTTTGACACTTGGAAATTGGTCGGATCCATAATCTCATATATGAAAGAAAGAAACTTAGCTTTCATTTGCTCTGTATTCACCAACTTGTCACTTTTGGAAACATGAGATTTTGTGTGCAATACTTTCAAAAACTCAAATAGTTTGTTTATTTCCTTTTGTACTAACTTTACCATAGTTTTGAGTTCATCTGCAGATCTATTTGAGTTCTCAATCACGAACTCCAGAGACTACCTCCAGTGAAATAAATGCTCATGTTTGGTCTTGAGGATACCATTAGAGATTGCAACACTGGTCTTCATATAAATCACCTCCTGCAAGGTGCCTAACTACTTTTTCAATCCATTGGATGCACTACAGATGGATTCCTGGTGATTTGATGTTGTATCCTTCAATTTATCTACATCAAGTTAAAGATTTCCCAAATTATCAATAACAATGAGGCCTTGAACCTTTATCACTTCTATCCATGCTCTGCTAATTTGACCAAACTATCTTTCTTGCTGCAACTTTAGTAGAAAGTTCTTATTCTCCTCCGCATTAGGATCAAACTAAGTAGAGGAAATAGTGCCAAGAGAAAATTTAATATACTCTACTAGTTCCTTATTTTTTGACTTGAGGACTTCCTTGTTTTCTCAGAGTTCTTCTAATCTATCCTCAATCCGCTCATTGGTGGTTTTCCATATATTCACCATTGATTCATGCACTGGCACCCCTAGGTCCACTGTTTTAATCTAGAAATCCTGAGCTAAGAGTTCATGAAACCTTCCTTCTTTCTATGGCTCTGCTATCTCCATTAGCATATGCCCAGTCGTGGAGTCATGGTAAAGGGCCGCTATGGTCTTTTGATTCTTCACCTTCTTTGCCAGTGGCTGAGATTTGGTTGCCTTAAAGATCAGGTCCTTCAAAGAAATGGCCTCATCATATTGTTTCTCCATCTTCTCAATGGTTTCTTCCAAACATGAGTCTTTGGATAGCACCTTGATTGTAGATTGAAAATATGTAGGAGAAAACAACTTTCAGGCCACCGAAGGAGTCCGTTTGTCTTGAGGAGGAACCAGGAAGGAGGAAACCTTGGTCACCGAAAGTTCTAGAGTGTCTACCTATCGAGAGGAATCCTAACCATCCATGGGATTTGTGTCATCCAAGGTGATAACTAGACTTGGTGAGGGAGGCTTGGTCACTAGCACCTCCTATTCTTTCTTCTTTTCCTTTTCCCCATCTTCTTCCTTTCCAATGTTTGGGAGAAAACCGTCTCCACAGGTTGGAGTGATGGGAACATTCTTTTTTGATGGTTGGTCACCTCCTTTCCCGATGGATTGCACTGCACTATCCCTTTCCTGACATACCTAACTAACCTAAACACCAGATGAAGCAAAAAGATTGAAAACCCACTTGGCTCAAATAGGCAAGGCAAATTATATAGAAAATAAGCACATTTTGGAAGGATTCAAGATGAATGACAAGTAGATCACCAAATAATAATTTTACCCCTAAGGACCTAAAGACCTTATTCTAAAATTAGGCAGCAGCTACTCTGATTGGGGACTTAGACATGCCAATGTCTGAGAAGGGACCTAGAGTCTCTAGTTTTGCACAACAAGACCAGTAGGGAAAACAATAGGCAAACTAAACAAAAACACATGATAGGAAAGGAAACTAAACTAAACTAAGACCTAAGAAAGCAGGAAAGAAAGCAAAGTAAACCTACCTACGCTAACTCTAACTTGCAAGGGTTACCTACTTTCACTTGAGTATTTGATAGAGCTTCAGATTCTGGCCATTGTAGGAAAATAACAGAATCTCTCCAGAAGGCTATGCCATGATAAAGGAATTATTCTAGTTCACCTGTATAATCTTGAATGGTCCTTTCCAAAGTGATTCAAATTTGTGATGCTTCCCTTTGGACTCACACCTTTTATCCCAAAGTAGGACCAAGTCACCTTGCATAAAATTTCTTGGTCTAGCCTTCTTATCAAAGAATGTTGTCACTCTCCTCTGATTATAAATGATGTGGTCAACAAGCTTTTCTTGTTCTTCCTCCAACTTGGTCAGATACATGATTCATTTCTCCAGACCATTCTGGAAAACTGGATCTTCAATTACTTGCTACAGCCTACAAATGGATAGGTCAAGAGGAAGTGGGAGACTAGGTTCAATTTCATAAACTAGCTCAAAAGGGGAAACCCTGATAGCTCATTTAGGTTTTAACCTATCTTCCCATAGAACTTCATGCAATTTCTTGTACCAATCCTTCTGACTTTCTGAAACCAGTTTCTTCATGATGTTGATCAGGTTCTTGTTTCTTGACTCAGCCTGACCATTTCCTTGAGGGAAATAATTAGATGAGTGACTAATATGGATAATGTTGTCGTAGAAAAACTCTATAATCTCTGATGAAGAGAAACATGCCGTATTTTCCATCACTAGCTTCAAAGGCACTCCAAACCTTACCAAGATATTCTCTTTGATAAATTCACAGACCACCTCGGATGTAGTTTTCTTGGTTGGGTTAGCCTCAACCCACTTGGTAAAGGAATTTGTGGCGGTTATGACATATAGGTGTCCTGCATAAGAGGGAGGATTAATAGGACCAATGAAATCAAGTCCCCATTAGTAGAAGGGACCCTCAACTACAACCGTCTTTAATGGAAGAGCAGCTAACTGAGGCTTACTGGAAAACATACGACATTTATCACACTTAGCCACCTAGTTGTAGGAATCTTTAAACATACCAGGCCAGTAGTAACATTGCCTCAAGATTTTATATGAAGTGAGTGTGGATGAGAATTTTCCACCACATGCCTCATTATGAATGCCTGGAGAAATCTCTCTTGTTGTGACCTGTCCACACATCTTAAGAAAGTTCCATCTATTGCCCTCTTATATAACTAGTCATCATAAATGACATACTTGGCTGATTTAGTTTTCAAATCTCTTCTTTGTTTGTATGTCAATCCCTCTGTACAATCTCCATAAGTAAGGAAATAGGTGATGTATGATAACTAGGGATCAAGAAGACTAACCATTAACACTTTCAGAGAATCCTCCTCCTGAGCTATTTCTTGGTTTTCTGCCAATATTTTACACAAACCATTTCCTCGGACTAGCTTTGTTGGCTTAAGCTCAATATCATACTCATGTACATTTTCTATCCATGCACCTCTAGTATTACATCCTATTTCTTGTTGTGTCAGAATGCTTTTAATAGCAGAATCAGGAATATAAATAACAGAATGGGAGTGCAATACATAGAATCTAAAATTCTTCATTGCCCTTACCACCACATAAGCATATTTCTCCATTTGAGAATATCTCAGTTCATGATCTTTGAGTGGAGTACTCATGAATTCTATAGGTGCCTAAATTCTTTAATTATTCTCTTGCATCAATATAGCAGACAATGTGTGAGCTGATGCGTAACAATACAATATGAACTCCTTGGTATAATTCAGATGCACCAACACAGGTTCTCTAGCTATAGCATGCTTGATTAAATCAAAATCCTTCCTCCTAGAGTCATTCCACTTGAAATTTTGACTACCCTTCATCATATCAATTATGCATTTTGTAATCTCAGAAAAGTCAGGAACAAACCGCCTAAGAAAATTTACCTACCCAAAGAATGATCTTGTTCCTGATTTTCTTTTTGACAGGTTCAACTTCTGGATGGGCTTCACGCACTCAGGGTCAATTTATATTCCATCATGGGAAACAATATGACCTAGCAGTCTTCCTTCGGTGACACAGAAAACAAACTTCTTGGGATTAAGAGAGATGCCATGGTCTCTACATCTCTTTAGCACCTTCTCAAGATCTTTCAAATGATTTTCTCTCTTCTTAGAGAAGACTGTTAAATCATCCAGGTATATAACTATTATTCTATCTAGGAGGTCTACAAATGAAGATTTCATAGCTCTCTAGAAGGCAGCTCCAACATTGATAAGCCTGAAGGGAATTCTATTATAAGAAAATGTTCCACAAGGAGTGGTGAACGATGTCTTATACTTGTCTTCTAGGTCCACCTCAATCTAGTTAAAACCTAAGAAACTATCCAACATGGAAATCATTTTAGATCTAGCAACTATTTGCAATACATGATCCATGTTGGGTAAGGCATAATTATCCTTCAGGGAAGCCTGGTTCAGATTCTGGAAATCTACACAAATTATGATTTCTCTATTCTTTTTCCAGATGGGCACGATGTTGGCTATCCATGTAGAGTGATGTATGGGGTAGATGATTTTTTATTCCAACATCTTGTGAACTTCTCTAAAAATGGCGTCCAACACCTTAGGATTTTAGTTTTTTTCTTTCTACCAAAAAGGGACAACTTCAGTCTTGAGAGGAATCTTGTGCTTGAAGTCACAATCCTGAAAAGTTTTGAGGTCTTCATTGCCCTAGGTAAACACAAATTTGTATTGGGAAAGTAGGTTTTTAGCCTTTTCTCTTTCCTTTTTTGTGCAACAACAACCAATATTTATCATCTTAGGTTTATTTTTAGCACCTATGTTCATTCCCTCAAAATTCCCTGAGGTACCACCTTTCCTATCTCTTTCTTTTCTAATATATGCATCATGTCTATCAAAAAAAATTTCAAGGGAGATTAGGTGTCAAGGGATTTTGTTACCTTTTAACTATTCTTCTCCAAGCTCTAACTCCTTCTTGTTGTCTGGAGAGAGATCCTTACAGGTACTAGAAATCCCTTCAAAATATTGATCACTGAACTGATTTGATCCTTCCATGAAAGCTTGAATTTTCTTGTCACTAATGAAGACTTGCCAAATATCCACATTATCTGGGACATTCGGTCTAAAGAGAACTTCAACTTTGTACTGCTTATCTCCTATATCCAGATGTAGGAGGAGAAGTGAAGCTGAGGCAGCCAACAAATCTACTCTAGTTTTCTGCTCTCTTGGAACAACTTGGATTGAGAAGGCATCAAAGTCCTCAATCTCATCCCAAACTCTGTTCCTATAACTTCACAACCTCACTTTTTTCACTGAGTATTGCACTCAAACTTGCCTCACTATCAACTCTGCATCACTGAGTGCTTTAAGGATTTTCACACCTCTTTTCTTCACAACAACAATGCCTAGCAACAAGGCTTCATATTCCGTCGTGTTATTGTTGTTTTTAAACTGCAATTTATAAGAAAGTTGTATCATGTCTCCTTCTAGGGGAATAAGAACTAAGCCAACCCCCGACCCTCTAGTAGCACAATTTTCATCAAACTCCAAGGTCCAAATATCCTGATTGTTAGTTTTTGGCATTTCATCTTGATGATCAAAATCTGAAAACAACATATAGTTGTCGAATTCCATCTCCTGGTAGAGGATTTGTGCCTTAGGGTCATCATACTTCATTACTGTAAATTTGGCCTATACCTCGGGCTCCAGCTTTATCGTTTTAGTACCCACTAGGATAATAGCATGGGACCATTCCATATTGATTTCTACACCTATGTCTCTACAAAACTTTTACTTAGAAGCATACCGTAGGTGGCTCGGATATCAACTACCAGGATGGTTAGATTCATCCTCTTTGTAGGGTGTGCAGCCAATGCAACTTGTGCATACTTTACCTGACCTAGGAGTGGAACCTGCATAGCATCCATTGAATAACAATGGCCAAAGGTTCTGGTAAGGGTCAATCCAAGGGATTTAGAAAAAGAGGTGGGCATGAAATTATCAGAGGCTCCGGAGTCAATAATACAGTTGCTTAGTTTATCACTATTAACAAATGAGGACATAGAATGGGTCAGGCTTCTGGCCAGGAGGTGTGGCTAAAATTGAAGAATCTTCTTCTTGAAATAGCAAAGGAAGGATGGGTTCTTCATTGTTTAGAGGGCCACTACAAGGGGGTGAATTACTAATAGTAGAATTTAAATTGGGCTACAGTATGGAATTAGCATCACTTTTAAAATAATCTACAAGCTTTTGAGGTTTAGTAGGATGATTTTTTAGATATTCTAATGGAGACACTTGGATCCTAGTATCCTTGTAGTATTGAATTATATCAAATGAAGATAGAGACTTACCATTTGATTTGGACTTCGAGCGATCCTTCTTTCAGGATGAAGAAGTAGAAGCTCCGGGTGCACCAACTGAAGGACCGGGTGTAATGTTTCGGGGAGGAGAAGAGCTTCCCTGATTTGTATCTCTTTGACTTCTTGTTTCTACTGCCATTTGAATTCCATCCATAGTGGCAAAACAATCACCTCTAACTTTGTAATTAGATTCATACTCCAAAAAGAAATTACCAGAGTCACCATGGGGAGTAGAATCTTCTTCACTTTCAAGATACTCAATAGTCAGCTCATTATTTGAGGCTAGTTGTTTGTATCTATTCATTTCCAGACAACTATTACCATCATGGTCAGCTCTTAGATGAAAAATACACATATTATTCTTTGTAGTTGCCTCAATGGCGAGCTTTTGCTAGGCCGGTGGAAACTACAACTATTTTTCTTTGTGTTGTATTTTGGGAATATCTTGGTAAGGCTGCTGGAAGGATGGGGTAGATTTTCCCATTTTCTATTTAAGGGAAATCATCTCATTAGACAATTTCTGAAGCATTGCCTTAGTATTTCAAGTTGTACTAGAAATAGAACTTGTGGAGGCACCACTCTAGACTTCTCACTTCCATTTCCTGACAGCTATAAGGTCATCTTCTAGCTTAATTGATAGAGTCTGAGCAGCTTGAAAATTAGTCACATGCGCTCGTCTGATTTGGAAACTAATGTCAGGAGGCATGGAACTAATAAAGAACATCTTCTGGTTGTCAGATGTAGGCCTACTAGCAGCAGGGATCCTATTAGCCATCTTGTTAAGCTTCATAATGAAATCCTGCATGGGCACACTAGGTTCTTTCTTTATCTGAGTGAGCTGAATCAGGAGTGTGTGTTCATTCTTTGTACTTTTCTTATGAGTTTCAAAGAATATTTTCATATCATTCCAACTAGTCATGCATCCCGTAGGGAGATGTTGAAACCAGTCAGTGACATTTTCTATCAAAGTTTCTACAAACATTCATACTGCCACGTCTTCACGATAAGGGTTTACAATACTGCACATGGTGAAGAAGGCTGCAATATGCTTATCAGTGGATACTTTCCCATCTCCATTAAACTTTGGAAAGTTATTTCTGGAAGCTCGAGGTAATTTTTTATTATCTCCTAGATGAAGAGGCCCAATAGAATTACCCCAAGGGACGGCCATTGAAACAAGGAGGGTTACTAGCACAACCTAAAAATTTATATTTGTAGGAGCAAATACTCCATGAAGAGTGAGGGTATTACACAGTAATGGGGTAGTATTACAGACAACAGGAGGTACAAAAGAATGGCTATGAATCTAAGAAATGAGGCGTGGCGGTGGTAAGAGAGCACCATGGATACCTAGAAAAATAGAATCCTAGACATTGGCTCTTCCTCTTCTGAGAGGGTCTTCTAACAAGGGGAACTTAGCCTTCTGCAATTATTTGAACATGAGATCTTTATGTCCCTCTCTCTAGACACTTTAGGTATACTTAGGATCCAGATTTATTGAACACAATTACTCCAGCTACGTAGCTCTGAATCTTCTTTCCCGATATACAATGTTAGCCTTTATTCTCTCTAACTCAAAGTTGATTCTTCTGTATCGGTCTAGTGGAATTTATTCTTTGTGGGGCAGCACCATTTCTCCTTAAGAGTGATATGCATAATGTAGCATTAGGAATAAAAAAACAAATAAGTTCTAAGTCACTTAGTAAAGCCACAGATAGACTTACTAAGTAACTTAAGAAAAAATTAAGTTTTTCCCTAGTAGAGTCACCAAACACTGTTGGTGTATAGTTTGTCTAGTTTTAATTTGATTTATAAAATGACTCTTGAGAATACCCAAGGCTGGCTTTCGTAGAAAAAAAAGTAACCATAGACTAGGTCAATAGTAAAAGTCTATCAATGACCCCTAAATTGAAAGGTACAGTATCCCTTATGTGAAAGATATGCAATGAATTTTGTATATTGGTCTTTATGGGTGTTCTCTTAACCAGAGAGCAGAAGAGGATCAACCAAGTTTTTCAAAGCTTCAAAAAACTTAGGCAATGAATGGGGACTTACTCAATGACATGCAATTTGAAATGCAAACTATTATACAGTGCGAGATGAATGCAAACTACTATCTACCTACAGAGATGAAGAAAGGAAGTGTAACACTACAATAACCAGATTGCTAAGATTGTGAAACTTTGATAATACACAGATTATCTTGATCTCATTTTATGTTAACTTTGTCCCTAAATCCTTATGCAATAACTAAACTATTTGAACTAGAATGTGCAATGAAATGAAAATAGAGTACTTATGCTAAAGATAGTAAACATACAATCCACTGAATGAGAATAACAAAACCCTATTCATTACTTATTCATTCAATTTCCAGTTTAAGTATCTTCCTTCAAAACATCACACAAATCCCTCTAATGAACCACAAAAATCACTTTGAACTTAAATTCACACATAGTAGTCCCAGCTATAGGGGTTTGCCCAATGTAATTTTTGCCGATCATATTTACTTTACAAAAATTTACATAAATAGGTCTTCTCCAAAATGACCCATTTCAAAAATGATTGCCTCCTTACAGTATTTTGAGAGGAACATTATAATAATAAACTTGGTCAGTTACAAAAACTAACAAAGCTGACAAAATGCCAAAAATGGCTGCAATATACAAAAGTTGGGAAGACGACACAGGTCAACAGATTCTATGCCGTCTTCTGTGTAATGAATTTTCCTCTGTAAGATTTCATTGCATCTGTTACCTTGCCTAAATCCTAAGCATTTGGAATGATTATATTGTCAACTCAGACAATCCAAAAATCATGCATATCTGTCAGTTCATCCAACCTAGCAATCCGAGATTGGAGCTTCTCTGTTTCCTTTTTTATCACAACATCTATTGCGGAGAGCTCACTGATTTTTGACACTTGGAAATTAGCCAGATCCACAATATCATCTATGAAAGAAAGAAACTTAGCTTTCATTCGCTATGTTATCACCAACTTGTCACTTTTCAATACTTGAGATTCTATGTGCAATACTTTCAAAAACTCAAACAATTTGTCCATTTCCTTTTGTACTAACTTTACCATAGTTTTGAGTTCATCGGTAGATCTATTTGAGTTCTCAATCATGAACTCAAGAGATTGTCTCCAGTGAAATAAAGGCTCTTGTCTAGTCTTGAGGATACCATTAGATATTGCAACACTGGTCTTCATATAAATCACCTCCTGCAAGGTGCCTAACTGCTCTTTCAATCCATTGCATGCACTACAGATGGTTTCCTAGTGCTTTGATGCTATATCCTTCAATTTGTCTGCATCAAGTAGAAGATTCCCCAAATTCTCAATAACAATGGGGCCTTGAACCTTTATCACTTCTATCCATGCTCTGTCAATTTGACCAAACTGTCTTTCTTGCTGCAACTTTAGTAGCAAGTTCTTATTCTCCTCTACATTAGGATCAAACTGATCAGAGGAAGTAGTGCCAAGAGAAAATTTAATATACTCTACTAGCTCCTTATTTTAGGACTTGAGGACTTCCTTGTTTTCTTAGAGTTCTTCTAATCTATCCTCAATCTCCTCATTGGTGGTTTTCTAGATATTCACCATCGAGTCATGCACTGGCACCTCTAGGTCCATTGTTTTAATCTTGAAATCCTGAGCTGAGAGTTCATGAAACCTTCCTTCTTTCTATGGCTCTATTATCTCCATTAGCATATGCATAGGTGTGGAGTCATGGTAAAGGGCCACTATGGTCTTTTTCTTCTTCACCTTCTTTGCCAGTGGCTGAGATGAGGTTGCCTTAAAGATCGGGTCCTTCGAAGAAATGGCCTCATCATATTGTTTCTTTTTCTTCTCAATGGTTTCTTCCAACCATGAGTCTATGGATTACACCTTGATTGTAGATTGAAAATTTGTAGGATCAAATAGCTTCCGGGCCACCGGAGGAGTCTGTTTTTCTTGAGGGGGAACTAGGAAGGAGGAAACCTTGGTCACTAAAAGGACCAGAGTTTCTACCTGCCGAGAGGAATCATGACCATCCATGCGATTTATGTCATCCAAGGTGATAAATGGACTTTGTGAGGGAGGCTTGGTCACCAAAACCTCCTATTGTTTCTTCTTTTCCTTTTCCCTATCTTGTTCCTTTCCAATGTTTGGGAGTGAACCGTCTTCGCAGGTCAGAGTGATGGGAACATTCTTTTTCAATGGCTGGTCACCTCCTTGCCTAGTAGATTGCATTGCACCTATTGAAACTGATGGTGCCACAGAGGAAGAAACTACCGAAGATGATTTCTCAACTCCTGAAGTCGTTCCTCCAGACAAACCTCCACTAGAAGTTCTTTTCCATCGCACTCTAGTTCATTCTAGCCACTTGTCGATTCTCTTGATAATGCCCCTCATGAGGAGCTCCAATGAATCAATCATTGGACTAGTTGGTGGAGAGGAAGAAATAGGCAACACCTTGATTTGGTTGTAGGATGAAGGTTGCATGAAGAGACCATCATCTACAAGATCAGACACATCAATGGCAAGGTTATACATTGTATTTTCATCCAAAGTTAAACAAGACCAAAGTTTTTCCCGTGTTTTATACTCACTGAAACACTTGGCCTAGAAATATTTAATGTCTAGGACATGTCTATAGGCATGTCTGAGCTTCAAGTGATCTCTAACAAAACCCATAGGATCATATTGAGGCCTAAGAACCTCATAATCAGGCAGCTTGATCTTATCTTCAAAACTCTTTACTAAATTCTGGGCATCAGTTCTAGACACGCAGGAATATGGGCCAACCACCATGGGGAAGGAAATTCTTGTGATCTTCTTCATAGTTGAACATAGAGTGTTCACCTCTAATATCTTCTGAAAAAGCTCCACTAAGACTACCTTATCTTCAAGATACCGGGGCAGTCTCTTAGGAAATCTGGAGAAGGCTCCTATCCGAAGATAAGAGAAACTTGGGAATTGGATGAAAGAGCATCCAAATTGACTGATTGCCAAGATGGCCTCTAGCGAGAATATTATTTGTGGCCAACCTTGAAGTTCCCAATAGATTCTCATTGTGAATGCATCATTTATAGCAGTATACTCCTCAAAGCTTTGATGCAATTGCAGATTCAGGTAGAACTCATAAATTTTTGTATTGTTGTCGAAGTTTTGGATTGCTGCTAACCCGGGCCACAGGTGCTGAGTCGACAGAGCATAAATCAAGTAAGAAGACATGTAGAATTATTTGAATCCTTGACAAGAGCTCATCCAGGATGCAAGCTTCTCACACAAAATTTCTGCCTAATCAATGAACATATTTTCAGCACAGACAACTTGAACAAGGAAGAAATTATGTTCAACAAGATCTAAAATCTCAGGCTTTCCATCCAATTTGGTCAACAGGGCTAGGATATCAACAATTTCCCTCTTTAGGGTTATTTTGAAGAGAGTCTTCAAAATCTTACTTTTATTTGATCGAGGAGTCTGGAACCAAGTCCTCTACATGTCTTCCCTCCTCAGAGTCTTCTTTTCATTGAACATAGACGCAAAAGAACTGAAGTCGATATCAAAATACATATCTTTTACCAGAATGCCGAAAGCGGATTGGATTAGGGATTTATCAATCATTAACAAAATCAACTTATCTAGAAAGAGGATTTTCTTTGTAGCTAGGTCGTATTTCTCTATACATTCTCTAACGAGCTCAGGAGCTTGAACTGCCATTGGAAATCCTACAGCTTCTACCAGACCACTATCCTTGAGCTTCTGCGTAATCGGGTGAACTGGATGATAATTCAATCTTCTATGCAAATCTTCGAGATCAAATAATGTTAGAGATGTGTCAGAAACTTCCTTCAATTCACTCCCAATACCAATTAATCTGTTGTAGCCAGAAGCTTTAATAGCCATTTACTGTGAAACTGAGAACATGAGTGAAGACAAATGACTTGCTATTCAAAATGGTGAGCAGTATAGGATGGAAAATGCTTAGGAAATAGTCGCTAAGATCCGAACATTGGTGCCATATGAATGAAATTAAGGTGACCTAACAGATGCAACGGTGGGATTAGCATTTAATTTTTTGATTATCAACAGCTATTTGAAATTCTCGTTTCGGAGAACATAACGGCCTCAAAATCCTCAATCTAACACCTATCTTTATGTTCATTAGCCACTTTTTCCGAAACAAAAATTTAGTCTTTACGGAAAAAGAACATACTTTCCTTCTGATGCCGAAATGAATGAACATTAGACCATTTTATCATGTGCAGAAAGAGAACATAGAAGAATACTTTTTCCATAGGCTTGTTTCCTTTATTTTGGAAAAGTATCCTGATGGCTTCACCTTTTATCCTTTGCACACTTAAACACCTTCTTTGCAGTCAGGGACACTTGGCCTATTATCTTCTCTTTTCACTTGTATCAGGCTTGCACATTTGAGACCATCTTTTCTAAAAACTGCATGATCGTTGTTACTACTCCGCAACCTGATATCTTCGAGAGTTGAAAGACTGTTTTTAAGAACAAATTTTTACCAATCACTTATAAAACACATGCTTTTCTTCTGGAAAAACATGTTGAGCATTACATATCTGAGGGTGACTACTTCTCATTCGGAAGATGCTATGAAGCTGTCCCTTTCCCGACATACCTAAATCACCTAAACACCGGATGAAGCAGAAAGATTTAAAACCCACTTGGCTCAAATAGGCAAGGCAAATCATATAGCAGATAAGCACATTATGGAAGGATTCGGGATGAATGAGAAGTAGATCACCAAAGAACAATTTTACCCCTAAGGACCTAAAGACCTTAGACTAAAATTAGGCAACACTTCATAATTGAAATAGTGTGCAAAGTTGGAATGCGAATTGACATAACATGTATCTAAAAGAAAAATAAAAAGAAATTGACCCCTTAAACGAATAAATCATTTTAAAGTTTTAAAAATGGGATGAAAATATTGAATATTGTATTTCTCAAGGAGGTCTATGACACACTACAAAGTCTAGGAAGTATTATTCATCTAAGAATGAAAAGTCTTTTCAATGTTATCTAGATCATTAAGTGTGGAAAAAACTATTTTGAAAAAAAGGTGTAAATAGCGGGACAATTTCAAATCTAAACATTAAGTTGTCCCAACAATATGGCTTACAACATCAACTTTCCTTCTTTTTAATTCTCTAATGGGATACGACATATTCTTTGGCCCACCCTTTGTATGGAAGTATGCTCAACTTTGCCAGCCATGGGTCATCATTGAACCAACCTAAGATACATAGAAGAAGTTGTCATTTGGTTTGACATGAAAGAACCAAATGACTTTGAAAACTATGGAATTGAAAATACTCTCAGTAAGGGTTGAAAGAAGACTTTGAAATACTAGCATTCTTGACTTTATTGAAATTTTAGTTTTCAAATATACAATCCTCACAAGTTTTATTGAGTTTATCTGAACAAAATCATTTTCAGCATATTTTATCTAAATAATAAAAGTTACCACTTTCCAATGTAACTACTTGAATTTCAATTACAATAACAAAAGTCGATCCTTTATAGTAGCTTTAAATGACATACATACGTCTTTTTATATATTTAATAAAAGCATTTATTCTTTATTTTTTCATTGACTCTTTTGCTTCTTCCCGCCTTATTTTTTTATATTGTATCCTCCCATTACCATAGCAACTACTATAATATCGTTGCCTAACTTGACTTGACATTGAAATCATTCATCAACTCTTATAAAACTCTCTCTCTCTCTACATCTAGTCGTAGACATATGTTTAGGCATTCGACATTCAAGATTGGATTATTGACAAACAGCAAACAATAATCATTAGATGAAGAGAATGTCAAATGAATTTCTACATAAATAGGAAGTATTTATCTTAAATTACAAATGTGAAAAATGTTGCCCCACCACTCACGACTTGAACTCGAAATGAGGAAATGAGTGCGAGAAGCATGATTTCGAATACCAAACTAATTGTGGACCTCCATGTTTGTGTTGTGCACTACGCTCATCCTTCCTTATGCACTACACGCATCTCCAATCATTGCACCAGATTTCAGCCCTTTTAGACACGTACATCTTTATCTCAAACTTTAATTTACATAATCAGTTAAGAGAAGATTGCTGGTAAAGGAGTAGATTGAAGGTACTTATACCAGTCATGCTATTGTACGCAACGGGAATAAAGAATGCCTGTCGTCTTTATCCGACAACATTTTAGTATACTTTTTGTAGCTACACTGCCCTTCCAGATTTGGATGGAAATTGTATAGAAGATATGAACGTAATAATGTCGCCGAATTCATCGTGGGCTCTGGAAAAGACTTGAGGAACTGGATTACACGACTTTTATTCTTCAAGTACTCAAAATAAATGTGAAATTGGCGCATTTTAAAAAGTAGACCTCTAATTTTTTAAAGAGGAATCAGAACAACGAATCAAATAGGGCATCCTGAAGATAAATTTGTTTCAATCATACAAATTCGTACTATTTATAAAGTTTGTTTTCGAGTTAATAGAGTTAAATCTGATCATAATCTTGTACAACTAAGAATTGCATGCTTTCATACCTTTAATCTCTATTTTAACGAAAAAGTAATTTAAATGTGTTGTTCGACTTCTTTAGACCTTTTGATCTTTATTTGATTGAAAAATAAGTTTAAAAGGGTTTGTCAACTTCTTTAATTATAAGAATTAATATAAAAATGTATCAAATTATATTAGACTATTAGAATATGATGGGTTGTTTTTTATTTATTTTTTATTTTTTGAGTATAATTTTATTATATAATTTTGGTAGTCTATTGTTATATTTCTACTTACCTTCTTCATTAATCTTTTTAACTTCTATGTGATCTTTTATGTTCTAAATTTGAAACCTCTACTTGAAAAAGAACAATGTATCCTTCTTTGTGGATGGTCAAACAATGAGTTCGAAAAATATTAGGAAAGATTGTTAGAACAAAGATTTTTTTTTGAGGTGAAGTGAATTTCTAATAAAAAAAGATATTCATAGAAGAGGGATTCCTATTAATATTCATCTCTTTAAACTAGAAGCCTTATGCCATATCCTTTTGTATACTCCTATTACTTTTGTTGCTTAGCCTAGCAAATTGTGCATTTTGAAGTAGTTTTTGGAGGATATTTGTAGACTAGAACAATCTAGGGATCAAGAGGACAAAGACACTAGCTATATAAAAAAATGGCTTTTTATCGATGAAATAAAGTCTTAAGAAACATGTGGACAATAAAGAAAGTTCATATCAAAAAATTATGCTAACAAGAGCTTTGGGAAGTTTTAAAATTCTAAGGTAATTTATTTTGGAGGTTCCAAATTGAAGTACCAATAGAAAGAAAATGGATAAGGATAGTGTGTTATGTTATGAATTTTGCTACTAACAATTTTAAATTCTTAGAAGATAAAAGGAGATTATTATAGATATAATTTTATTATAACTTTTTGCCTTCAATGATCTTCATAATTTGTGGCTTTGCCTCTATCATGGTACATTATTATTGTCCTCGACACCAAATATTCATAACTTATCATGGGAATAAAATTTTTACTATCTCTTAACATTACATTGTAAGTCTCGAATGGAAGAAAAAAAATTATCATTGGTTGACTGGGAGATGGTCTTCTCTCATAAAGAGAATGGAGGTCTAAATGTTAAAAATTATAGCCTCCTAAATCTAGGACATTTGTTTAAAATAAGGTGGAAGCTCATCAATGGTTCTATAGATTGGTTCAACATCTTGTGTTCTAAATATCTCAAGAATATTGGAGGTTTAAAATTCTTAGAAAATTAGTTGACTCGTGGCTCTAATATCTTGAACAATCTAATCATAACTATTTGAACCCTTACACAAGGTTGTGTTTGGAAAATTGGCAATGAGAAAAATGTCATTTCTTGGAAATATCTTTGGATCTCCAGTACTTCTCTAGAATTTCATCCTCTATATTCAATTATTTAAAGGGAGATTTCTTTAAGGTCAGGTTCTCAAGTGATCAATCCCCTAATCCCCTTGAAAAATTGACTCTTTATGGTTTTAAGGTATAAATTTGGGTGGTCTCCTAAATAAGGTTTGAATAATAGAGATTTGCATGTAAAAGAGACCCTATGTAATATTCAACCATTTACATTTAATTGTATTTGATAAGGGGTGTAAATCTGGAAATGAAAGCAAAGAATGATGGAGTAAAATACCTACGTCACATCATAGAAAATCTAGAAATATCCATTTTCTAAAGCCTATGTTGAGTTTCTGGAAAATCTGAGACCCGATCTGCAATAGAAATGCAGAGATAGGAAAAACCTAGAAATCTTTTTTTGTTCCAATATAGTTCCGATTTTGACCCTCAAGTCAATGTCACCATTGACCCAAAAAATTTGATTCCGACCTAGGGCAGAATTGACCTAAAAAGTCTCCGACAGGAAATCTATTTTTAGAACCCAAAAGTTTGCCAAAAAAGGTATCTGAATATGCACTCTAGTCCTTTGTTCTGAACCTGTACTTCCCAAAACAACACCTGCAAATATCTCAAAAAGAGGGGTTTTGGGGTGGCTATATAGAGTTTTGCCTTAGTAAAACCCCCATTTTGGTGATCTCCACCTCCATGAAAATTCAAATATAGTAGAATGTATGTGTGTGTGTGTGTGTTTCTCTTGGAAAGAGCTTCAAATGTGTAATGTCAAGATGATGTAGTACTAGTCTTACTCCAAAGACCTCTTCTAGGGTCTCTTAGGTCAATCACTGGCCTACTAGGGTTCTTCTATTCACCCTAGGTTCCTTAGGTATCTTATCACAAGATCCTAATTTCCTTCAACTAGTAAACACCAACAAAATAGAACTCACAATTTTGCAAACCTCACACTAGACCCAAATTGGTCTTTCTTGTCCATTTGCACAATCTAATTCAAATGGATTCCAATCTTCACCAAATTGAAAAGGCAGCATAAGAAGATGTCAACAGGACCAATTAAAACCCCTACAAAATCACTTTGCTCCAAAAATAGAAACAAGCTCCAAGAACCTATACAATTACCCCCAAAATAGGGCTACAAGCAATTAACCCTATTTGGATACCTTTTCTGCATTATCTTGGGAAAATGTCTTAACAAGTGCCAAATAGGCTTAGGATCTAGACACCCTTTTCAGAGACACTAAATATTTTATAGGTTTTAGGCCCTTGAAGTGTCTATAAAATCCTTGCTGGCAAGTTGACTTCCTGAGGAAGCATGACTTATTTTGTGTTGTCAATCATGGCAACAAAGTCATGCTTAAGTTCTATCATGAAAGACAAAATGACTAAGTGTGAAAATAGGGCAAATAGACACATACAGAGATCAGTACATCAGCACACATGTTAGAGATCACACCAGAGCATGCGTGCTTAGATATATACTTTATGGTGTATATACATGCTAGATCCAGATGCACAGAGTACGGAACATCACTACGGAAAAGTTATAGGCAGATTAGTAGACATGCAGTCCAAGAAACAAAGCATGGAAGCCGACTATAGTTTTGATCATCATGAATGATTTTGTAATGTAATGGCTAAGCACCTTTAGTTATAAGTTTGTATTAATGTAATTAATGTTGTAGTAAAAACACTTAGGCTGACTTGTTCAGAAGCATTGTGTATTTTGGTTTAAAGGCCAACTAGTGTTATGTTTTGGGTCGCGCCTATTCAATTGTAAATATATAAGTATGTAATGTAAAGTTATGTTACAAGAGTTGATTATTATGCATGAGGAAGATACAGATGAGCAGTATAATGAAGTTAGCAGATGATATAGCTCTTTAAAGGAGTAAGAGCATTCGCGCATACAAGGAACTGATCAGTTAGCAGTGTCATTACAACAGTTCATTTTTGATATAGTGCATATCAACATTCAGAGGGTTGTAGCCTTCATCTTATTGGGAAGTGAGCCATATACCTTTAACAGGTTTTTGTAAAAGACTCCTAATAGGGTTAGACCTTTAACCAGGTCATTGTACTTAATTTGTAAAGACTACTTCTAACAAGGCAAAGGAACTTGAATAGGTTCATTATACCTAGTACAATAATGTGGGTAGTAATGCCCACCAGAGTTTTCCTCTGATCAAGGTTCTCTGTAATCATATCATGTGTTATGTGTTCTTGTGTTATGTTTCTTTGAATGCACATTTGATATATGTTTAATTGGCTGAAATATAATTAATAGATAAACACTGATTCACCCCCCCCCCCCTCTCAATGTTTATAACAATTGGTATCAGAGCTCTAGTCCTCTGAAAGAAAGTTTAACTACTTGAGGAGATCATGGACTCAGCT
>MU225851.1:1182507-1209793 GCA_018584345.1 Thuja plicata
AGCTCTTGAAGATCTTGACAGATCTGAGAAGGAAAATGAAGAACTAAGATTGAAAATTGATGGCTCTCAAATACTTATTAAAAGGCTAAGAAAAGATCTAAAAGATTGTTCTACAAGTGATCTAGGATAAATGGTCAAAAAGCTTAATGAAGAGAGTAAATTTGTAAAGGATAAATTTGAAGATCTGGAGGAACAACTTACAGATAGCTAGAACACCATTGAAGAAAAGATCAAAGAAAGAAAACAATTGGAAGATGAACTTCTGCAGGCAAACATGAAAGTCTTGGAATTGGAAAACATGAAGAAGAAGTTGGAATCTGATTTAACAGAAGCAAAAGACAAGATTGATAAACTTCACACAAGTTCTGATTTAATTCAATCCCATCTCAATGTGCAAAGGCAAAAAGGGAACACTACTGGTCTTGGATTTAGTACAACACAAGATGAAATCAAATCATCACAAGAGAGAGAAAAAAACACTTGAAGCATTTTCAGAAGCTAAGAAAGTTGAAGATACTACAGAGGTTATATCTGAACCACCTAAAAGAGAAATCAAGCAAGTTAATAGAACTTGTTATGCATGCAATAAACATCAGCATTTGGCAAGAGATTGCAAATAGGTAAGACATTTTAAAGGTTATTGTTACTCCTGTAATAAGTTTGGTCACAGGGCTATACATTGCAGAACAACTCATAAGAATCAACATCAGCAAAATCACAGAAGTATGAATCAAAACAATCAAAGAAATCAACTCTTAAGAAATTTGCAGAACATTACATGTAAGATATGCAACTACAATGGACACACAACAAAGCAATGCAGCATGATGAGAAAGAACATCAGACCTCATATCATTTGTCACACATGTGGAAAGGCTAGACATATCACAAGGTTTTGCAGATCCAAAACTCAGAAAAAAGAGGATCCAAAAAAGTCACTATTCGAAGAGAAAGGAGAAGTCAAGTTTGTCTCAGAAAATGAAGATTCAAACAAAATATGGTTGAAGTTAAGAAGGAAAATAATGTTGACAAATTATTTGATGCATCCACAGTGGACGCACCCTCTACTTCTGCTTGAATAGACCTTCTTGGTCTAAGGGGGAGCTATTCTAGCTCAAGACCCCTGCGTGGTTGGTGTACTCACTTCTGATTATGCACCTTTGGATTCAGGGTTAAAAGCATAGATTACAGCTAGATGCATTCACACATTATCTAAATTGCATCATGATCAAAGTTTGAAAATCACTGTGTATGGTTGCAACCATTAAATGTGACAGATTGTATAAAAAGTAATTCACAGTCGATCATTTTCACATTTACACTCAAGAGCACAGAAATTGAAGAGCATTAGAGCACTAAGACATGAAAGCATGAAGGCATAATAGTTTGGCAGTTGGAGAAAATGGATAATCAGTTTGAAATGGAGCCCTAGCCATCGAGCCATTTCAGAATTTTGTGGAGACCCTACATAAACACCTAGTAAGTATGGTGACCCTAGTTGTGTTTGATATAGCAGAGAGGAAGAGGTTCATATTTAAGAAGCATCTATTCAAATCCATACTAGATGATGTGGAAGGGGCTTTCTCCAAAACCCCACTTGGCGTTGTTCACGTGGAAGATATCCGCACATACATTTAAGATAAGAAGGAATCATTAGGAGATGATAATATAGCCACTCATATGGCATAAATGTTAAATCCGGATTTCACATTCAAGGTTGAGTTCGTGCACTTACAAGATAACCCTATTCTTGAGTATTTGAATGTGCATGAGTTTGAAGAACCAGAATGGGTAAAGATTCTGCTAAGCAAAATTCATGATGATCTTTTCTGGATTAGAGATGTCCCTATTTGTATCACTACAGAACTAATCCATCAGTTAACCAGACTTCCAATGACTAGACCAATGTTTCCCGCTGGTAAGGATGTCAAGAACCGAATTGATAAAATTTGTTTGTCCAGGAATGATAGGCACAGAATGACAGTTGACCCTATCAAGGAAGATGACATTAAACTCCTGACAATGATACTTGCATACAAGTTTCAGCAAGCAAGCAGGTTGAATAGTGTCTCTTGAGCAATAGTGCTTGTAGCTATCAGAATAGTAAAGGATAACACCCAATACAACCTATGTGAGATCTTGTGTGGTCAATTGATTGACAATATCAGAATCATCAAGCATGATAGGAGTAAAACATTTAGGTTTGGATCTCTGATCATCTATTTTTATTTCCACATAGTTGGAAAGGTTGCAAACCTCTATCTAGACAAAGGCAAACCTACAATGTCTCAGATATCTCTTAAGGCCACATTAGACAACAGTGCAAGGGATGCAATGAATATGGATATAAAAATATTCAGAGTCAAAATGTAGAATAGGTTCAAACTATTTGAGAAGATAATTGACAAATATAGGGATACAATATGCATCATGGTAGAGACAGATTGCACATGCATGGAGGCTATTGAGCTGAGAACTAAGTGGATTCATCCACTAGGGTATGAATTAGAAGACCATGTGTTAGAAGGATATGTGCAAGTCTTATTGTCAGCACCTAATGACCCTAATGAACCTAGATGGGGCACTTACAGAGAAAAGACTGATGAACTAAATATTGAACTACAACTTGCTATTAACAAAAGGAAAGCATCTAGAACTACATCCAACATTATGAAAATGCATGGAATCACACAAGAAGATTCGGACAAGGCAAAACAAGCCAAAATTGCTAAAGAACTTGAGCAGATTCATGCACAAGTTAACCTTGAGAAGACTGATAACACTCAGAAGAAGAAGCAGAAGAAAAATGAGGAGAGTACCTCTGTGCCTACTACCACAATTGATCTAGATACATCTCCACCTTCTATACCTAGAAAGAAACCTAGAGGAAGGAAGGAAGCGGCTACAAGTCATCTATCCTCAAGAAATACAAGGAGCACAATAAAGAATACTCAAGCTCCTCCTGAGGTAGGTTTCAGACCCAGTCTAAATATCTTGAAGAATAGGATTGTAAATGAAGGAAGATTGGATACACTTTAAAAATTCTATGACAAGTATCAAGAAATTGATAAGACCGAGATACACACTATGATCATATCTCACATGATCAAGTTCAAAAAGACAGTTCTTGAACATATTGGAGATCATAAAAAGACATGCTATAGAAGAGGACATGAATATTAGAGAAGAAACTTTGGATACTCTTCTCCTTGTTTGTTCACATGATGAGAAGGATATTCTATTAGATCTGGTGAAGCTTCATCTCCGTAGTAAGACAAGAACTCTTCAGATTATGAACAAAGAGTACGAGCAGGTTGGAAAGGAGACTAAAAAAGCATTTGCACAAGTATTTATGGATAGAAATATGCATCCATCAATGGCGCCTACAAAGGAAACTCAAGTACCTTCTAAACAGGATACAGAACCAATAATTCAGGCAGCGCAGGCCTATGATAGGTCCATAGGTTTTAGCACCCTCAATCTCAATAGCCTCTGAGATAGCTAAAGATATAGAGGATACTATAGTAATTGATGATGTAAAAATATCTATGATAGCTTCTGATAATGATATGGATAAAGTTGATGAAGCATTTGTAAACACCAAGGAATTGAACACTGATGACACAACTCTACAACAAGATGAAGTTCCTTTCATTGATCCATTAGACTTGGATAAGGAGAAAGATACTAAAGGTAATGAGACACCAGTAAAGGAAATTCATGTCGAAAGTGAATGTGTAGATACAAGTTAGAATGCTATTTTCTCACCATCCACTCAACCATCCACCTCATTGTTGTCAAGGTTAACTCCTGACTCAGCAAGTTTAGATGCATGGGAAGAAGAAGACCTTATCAAGATCAATTTCCTTGCCATGGAAAAGGCAAAACAGAAACATGTGATGAGGAACCCTCACTTTGTGGAATCAATAAACATTCTGAATGAATTAGTTCCTGCTGATAAGAAAGTTGCTAAAGTTCAAACAGTTGAACATGTGGATAGCATACTGACAAACTTCAAAACACATTTCACTAGATTAGTAGAATCAGCTACTAAGATTACAAAAGATGAATATAAGAAGGAGAGACTAAATGAATTGGTAAATAACTTTACCTTAGATTTGAACTCCTTAAAGATTGGACAATCTATACATATAGAGTTGGCAGCAAAAGGAAAGAAGGTTATTGCAAATTGCATGGATAGAGTGAAGCTCACCTCTGAGCACACTAAAAAGATAGTAGAAGTAGAAGAAATGGTGGATAACATAAGGAAATCAATTGAAAACTCCATGAAAGATATGAACATATGCAATAATGTCTATCAAGGTCAGTTGGACAAAATTGAGAAGGAAAAACTAGAAATTAGCAAGATCAGAATAAGACAAACTCGGTTGAGGAATGCACTTGCACCATCTCTAGCAGTTCTCAATGAGAACATTAAATATATTGATGACACCATACAAACATATGATCAAAGTCCTTACATGGATCTGATGAAAATGGAGAAATTGACATATGCTTTAAATGTGCGCATCTTCATACAGTTGATGCAATGAAAGTCTTTTGGCAGAAAAAGATTCAATCTCTTCAAGTTGTGTACCCAGAAGTCTACATGGAGTAAGTATGTTGAAGACTTACAATTTTTTCACACCTTTGTCATTAATGTCAAAGGGCGAGTAGTATAGAATGTGTATATATGGAGAAGTATATATGTATATATCATTAAGTATTATGATATACAGTCATTTTTGTATGAAGTCATTTTGAGTAACTTAGCCACATTCCTTTGTTGCCATAAATGACAAAGGGGGAGATTGTTGGAAAGTTGACTTCCTGAGGAAGCATGAATTATTTTGTGTTTTCAATCATGGCAACAAAGTCATACTTAAGTTCTGTCATGAAAGACAAAATGACTAAGTGTGAAAACAGGGCAGACAGACACATACAGAGATCAGTACGTCAGCACATGTGTTAGAGATCACACCAGAGAATGTGTGCTTAGATATATACTTTATGGTGTATATACATGCTAGATCCAGACATTCAGAGTATGGAACATCAGTACAAAAAAGTTACAGGCAGATTAGTAGACCTGCAGTCCAGGAAACAAAGCATGGAAGCCGACTACAGTTTTGATTAGCATGAATGATTTTGTAATGTAATGGCTAAGTGCCTTTAGTTATAAGTTTGTATTAATGTAATTAATGTTGTATTAAACACACTTAGGCTGACTTGTTTAGAAGCATTAAATATTTTGGTTTAAAGGAAGACTAGTGTTATGTTTTGGGTCGCGCCTATTCAATTGTAAACATATAAGTATGTAATGTAATGTTATGTTACAAGAGTCGATTATTATGCATGAGGAAGATACAAATGAGAATTATAATGAATTCAGTAGATTATATAGCTCTTTAAAGGAGCAAGAGCATTCACGCATACAAGTAATTGATCAAACATCAGTGTCATTATAGCAGTTCATTTTTTATATAGTGCATATAAACATTCAGAGGGTTGTAGCCTTCACCTTATTGGGCAGTGAGCCTAGGCAGTGAGCCATATACCTTTAACAGGGTTTTGTAAAATAATCCTAATATGGTCAAACATTTAACCAAGTCATTGTACTTAATTTGTAAAGACTGCTTCTAATAGGGCAAAGGAACTTTAATAGGTTCATTATACCTAGTACAATATTTGTGGGTACTAATCACCACCGGAGTTTTCCTCTGATCAAGGTTCTCTGTAATCATATCATGTGTTATGTGTTCTTGTGTTATTTTTCTTTGAATGAACATTTGATATATGTTTAATTGGCTGAAATATAATTAATACATAAACACTGATTCACCCCCCCCCCTCTTAGTGTTTCTAATATTCCTTCCTACTTTCATGCCTAAAATTTAGGGTTTTAGGCCTCCTTCACTGTATACACAAGAAATGGACTTTCTTGGCCAACATGATAATTCCTCACAACTTCTTCCCCTGGTTGGGGGTCCTCCTCTGACTCCTTTTCCTTCCCACTTCCTTTTATTGAAGCTATGAATGCTTTCAATCCCTCTAGCTAGCTCTGCAACCTCTGATAATCCCTAGCCATGCTACTCTAGCTCGCCTAGGGCATCATCTTAAAAATAGTTGTCACAACTTCCAGGGCCCATAAAACTATGTACACAATCTACATGGAGTGTAATTTCATAATCCAAGAGCCCGGGCCAAAGCCACGGTGGAAAAGAAAGTTAAGACTCCATTTGCAACCAGTGCTCAAAACCAGACCAACGACTAGACTGAACTTTCAAGATTTTAGAAAAGCAATCAAAACTATTCAAATTACCAGAATAAAACCACAAGAAGTTAAATACTAACCTACATTACAAAAAAAAATCTTACAGAAACACTTTCAATCCATTACATTGCCCGGTCACCTCAAAACACACAAATCCACACTGTTATTGATTAACACAATCCATACATGAAAGTTCTAAAACTTGCCAAACCTTCACAAATCCTGAGGATGGTCTTATATAGATGACCCAAACAATAAATGGTCAGTTTTAGATAGTTACCCAACCAACTTCTTCAAAGATGCTAATTTGTCTTAAAAGTTGTCAATGTTGTCAATGACAACATTGACAACTTTTGGCAACTTTTGGGTTTGATGGCCAAACTTGGTAAAACCCTAGCCAAACTTGTCTAATCCACTACATATGATGAAAAAACATAAAAAAGGACCTATAGTCCCTCTCTTGGCTCATTTTTCCACAAAATACTTAAATTCCCTAATTGGGCCTAATTGAGTCTAAGGGTCACCAAGGAACAAATAAGACCTATCCTCCTACAAACACTTCACACACTAGGACTCTTGGTCCCTTTATTTACCTAGTGGTCTGGCTAGAACCAATACAAGCCAAAAAAAAGAAAGAACAAACCCTAGGTTACATTTCCACAACTAACCTACCTAGGTGCTCGTGCACCATACTCCCCCCAAAGGAAGAAGTCATGTCACTCATGTGGACAGTAGCTCCTCTGAGATGCCCACCTTCTTGAAATATACCTCTGCAATCCATGAGGCCTCTGATTGTGGTCTTCCCTTCCACTGAATCAAATGCTCCATGTAGACTTTGTGCCCAGTGGTCTTCTTGACCTGGGAGTCCAAGATTTTATCAGCCACGATAGGAAACTTTGGAGGTAAGATGATAACCTCCACATTAGCATTGACCCCTTGACTGGTTGGATTTATGTATTTTGTCTGTCCCCTAAACTCTATGAGGTCTTGAACATTGAATATGGGAGAGATGCTCAAATCAGATGGTAAGTCCACCTTATATGCATTAGCTCCATACTTGGCTAAGATCTTGCATGGTCCCACCCTTTTCATCTGAAGTTTTGTAGGGACACCCTTCTGTAGTCTAGATTTGTTCAAGTGGACCATAACATAGTCACCCACTTCAAACTAAACATCCTTCCTTTTCTCATCCACTTTGTCTTTCAACTTAAGTTGATTGTCCTGTATCTACTTCTTTACTTGATCTTGTATCTCCTTCATGGTAGAAGTGAAGTCTTCTACATGGCCACTTCTATACTCCATTCCCCAAGATCCCTGAGCTCACAAACACCCCTAGGATGCATGCCATAAACCACCTCAAATGGACTCTTTCCTGTCATCCTATTCTTGTTATCATTGTAAGCATATTCTACTTGAGGAATGACCACATCCCAAGTCTGTCCATATTCCTTAGTTAGGCACCTCAAGAGGTTACCTAGCACTCTATTGACCACCTCAGTTTGGACATCAGTCTGAGGGTGGTAAGCTGAACCAAAAGATAGGCTAGTACCTAGCCTTGTCCACAAAGTTCTCCAAAAATGACTCATAAACTTTACATCTCTATCAGAGACAATGCTCAAAGGAAGACCATGAATCCTTACTATTTCCTTGAAAAAAAAATAAGCTATGTGGCTAGCATCATTAGTAGTTTTGCATGGAATGAAATGTCCCATTTTACTAAATCTATCAACAACTACATAAATTCTATCATACCCCTATTTAGTTTTGGGTAACCCCACAATGAAATCCATACTTACACACTCCCATGGTCTATTAGGGACAGGTAGAGGCTAATACAACCCTACATTACTCATTCCTCATTTTGCCTTCATGTAAAGAACACACTATTCTACATACTTGGTGACATCCCTCACCAATTTTGGCCAATGGTAGAACCTTTGGACCAACTCCAAGGTCTTGTCCTTACTAAAATGACCACTTAGAGAACCATTATGCTTATCTTGGATGAGGTTCATCCTCATTGACCCCCTGGGTACACACAACTGATTACCTTTAAACAACAAACCATTATGTAAAGTGTAATCAGAGAAATTTCTATGAAAATGGTTCTCAAAGTCAACACATACCTTATAGGCCTCACCAAAATCCTCATCTAACTTGTATAGATCTTTGAAACTCTCAGCGTCAATGCTATTCAAGTGGACTTCTTGCACTGTTAACAATCTCCTACTCAAAGCATCTGCCACCTAGTTGAGTTGACCCTTCTTGTGCTTGATAGTAAAAGTGAATGCATGCAAGTATTCCATTCACTTTAGATGCCTATTAATTTTATTTTCTTATGTGTTGATGTATTTAAGGGCCTGATTATCAGTAAATACCACAAATTCTTTAGGGAATAGATAATGCTTCCATTTCCTCAAAGATTGGACTAGAGCATATAGCTCTAAGTCATAAGAAGAATATTTCTTCTTGGCCTCATTTAATTTTTCATTGAAGAAGGAAATAGGTCTGCCCTCTTGACTTTACACACCCCCTACTACCATTCCACTAGCATCACAGTCAATGGTAAATAAATTATCAAAGCTTGGCAACTGTAGGACAGGTTGAGTAGCCACTTGTCTTTTCAACATCTCAAAAGATTTTTCAGCTTCCAAAGTCCATCTAAACTTAGTTTTGACCCCACCCTTAATAGTATCCACTAATGGAGCACATATCCCACTAAATTTCCAAATAAAATTTCTATAAAATTGGGCAAGGCCATGAAAAATCCTTACCTCAGTGGCTATGGTAGGTGGAGGCCAGTTCAAGATTGCAGCAACTTTGTCTTTGTCCATCTTCAAAGACCCCTTGGACACCACAAAGCCCAAGTAAAATAGTTCTTGCTTAAATAACTCACACTTCTCAAGGTTAATGGCCAACTTATCTTCATGCAACCTCTTCAATACTACCTCCACATGTTTGACATGTTCCTTTCTTGCCTTACTGAAAATCAGTATATCATCAAGATATACCACTATGAACTTTCGAGTGAAATCCTTTAGCACCTCATTCATGAGCCTCATGAATGTGCTCAGAGAATTAGAGAGGCCAAATAGAATCACAAGCCATTCATATAACCCATCTATGGTTTTGAATGTCATTTTCCATTCATCACCTTCCTTCACCCTAATTTGGTGATAACCACTTTTCAAATCTAGCTTTGTGAAATACATTGCCCCACCTAGGAAATCCATAAGATCCTCTATCATTGGGACTGGGAACCTATACCTTATTTTAATCCTATTTATAGCCCTTGATTCGATGCATAATCTCCACTTTACCCCCTTCTTTAATGCCAAAACAACTGGGAATGCACATGTGCTAATGCTCTTCTTGATCAAGCCTTGATCCAAGAGTTCTTGTACTTGTCTTTCTACCTCCAAGTTCTGATCTGGAGTCAACTTGTATGCTTCTTTATTGGGAAAGGATTCCCCTGGAACAAAGTCTATTTGATGACTTATAACCCTCTTAGGTGGTAGGGTTGTAGGAGTGCCATCACTCACAATTTCCTTATATTCCTCAAGCAATTGTTCCACTTCCTTTGGTAGTGGTTCCTTTACTGGTGTCTCCTCCTCCTTAGGTCTTAGCACAATGGCATAACCTTCTCCCTTATCATCTTTGATATCATTCACCAACTCCTTACCACTGCATAACATGACATTAGGGGTTTTACTCTGTTGTTCCTCATCCTCTAATAAAGACTAAATTTTGAATGTCTTTCCTCCTTTCTTAAATGTAATGGAGTTCTCCTTCCCATCATATACCACTCCATTATCAAACTTCCAAGGCCTCCCAAGAAGCAAATGACAAGCATCCATTAGAAGGATGTCACAAAGCAATTTGTCCTTGCATCCTGCTATGGAGAATTCTACCCATGTTTTCTCATTTACGAAGACACTCTAGCCTTTGTTGAGCCATGTCACTTTATAAGGGTTCACATGGGGTACTTTGGCTAGCTTTAGCTTCATCACTACCTCCTCTGAAATGATGTTGTCTGTGGATCTAGAATCAACAATAACTTTACATACTTTTCCAAGAATCTTGGATCTGATTCTAAACATTGCCCTCCTAAGTTTGGGCTCATCCTTGATTGGCTGCCTTATTAGGACCCTTCTAAACATCAGGTTCTCACCCATTTTTGAGCCTAAATGGTCCACCTCTGGAGTTTTTACACTAAGAGTATCCTCATGTGCATATGCTACTCTTTTGTCACTATTTGCTATAGAGGGCTTATCAGGACATCTATAAGCTGGATGCCCTAGTTTCCCACAATAATAGAATTTCATTGTAGCAAAGTAGGATCCACTCCTACCTCCTCTTCCTCTTTTATAACACCCATTGTTACCCCTGCCTCTTTTATAGCCTCCTCTTGAATTATTCTCAGTCTGCTGCTCTGTCAACTTGTTTTCTCCTTGGGACCTTTGTTCACTACCCCTTCCTTGGTAGCCTCCTCTTTGACCCCTCTGTTCTCTTCCTCTACCTCTATTGTTATTATTGTTCTTGAAACTAGAATCCCCTTTCTTCTTATTCTTCTCTTCCACCTTTAGAGCCAACTGATGACATTTTTGGATGGTAGTAGGTGTCCATATACTTAACTCCTCTTGGATGTTACACTTCAACCCACCCAAGCACCTAGTGACTTTGATTTAATCTTCTTCTTGCAACTTAGACCTTAAACATAGTCTTTGTAATTCCTCAGTATATGAGGCCACATCTAGATCTTTCTGCTTCAAGTTTTCTCTCTTCCTATGGAACTGTATTTCATATTCCTCTAGAAGATAACTCTCTTTCAATTTTATTACCATAGCATTCCAATTTTCTATTGGTTTCTTTCCCATACTTACTCGCTCATCCTGAAGGTATTTCCACCAAGTCAAGGCTGGCCCTCTAAGTCTAGACTTGACCACTTTAACCCTTTGGGCCTCACTTATCCCTTAACATTCAAAATGATTTTCCGTTACTTCAATCCAGTCCCTAACTGCCTCAATATCCATCTTTCCTCCAAATAAAGGCATTCCCTCCAAAGCTTTGCCGCTTAGTCCCTTTATGGCCTTCAAGAAAGGTTCCTCATTCAACACTGGGTCAGGTTCAAGAATGTAGTCTTCTTCCTTCATCTTCTTCTTACCCTTACTACTGGATTCTACTTCATATTCTTTCTTCCTAGTAGCATCTAATAGTTCTTTCATCTTTACTCTCATTGCTTCAAATGTACCCTCAAGGAGTCTATTTTTCTCCTTCTACTCCTCCATATCCCTTTCTAGTTTTGCATTTGTCACCATCTTTGTAGAACCACAAGATTCTACCTCTGACATAAACTAGCTTTCCCAAGTTTCTCAACTTGCTCTGATACCACTCTGATGTAGTACTAGTCTTGCTCCAAAGACCTCTTCTAGGGTCTCTTAGGTCAATCAATGACCTATTAGGGTTCTTATATTCACCTGAGGCTCCTTATTTATCTTATCACAAGATCCTAATTTCCTTCAACTAGTAAACACCAACAAAATAGAACTCACAATTTTGCAAACCTCATACTAGACCCAAATTGGTCTTTCTTGTCCATTTGCACAATCTGAGTCAAATGGATTCCAATCTTCGCCAAATTGAAAAGGAAGCATATGAATATTTCAATAGGACTAATTCCAACCCTTACAAACTCACTTTGTTCCAAAAACATAAATGAGATCCAAGAACCTATGCAATTACCCCCAAAATAGGGCTACAAGCAATTAGCAATATTTGGACACCTTTTCTGCATTATCTTGGGAAAATGTCTTAACAAGTGCCAAATAGGCTTAGGATCTAGACACCCTTTTCAGAGACACAAAATATTTTCTAGGTTTTAGGCCCCTAAAGTGTCTGTACAGTCCTTCCTACTTTCATGCCCAAAATTTAGGGTTTTAGGCCTCCTTCACTATCTGCACAAGAAATGGAGTTTCATGGCCAAAAAGATAACTCCTCACAACTTCTCCTCCTAGTTGGGGGTCCTCCTCTAACTCCTCTTCCTTCCCACTTTCCTTAATTGAAGCTATAGATTCTTTCAATCCCTCTAGCTAGCTCTGCAACCTCTGATGATCCCTAGCCATGCTACTCTGGCTCGCCTAGGGCATCATATTAAAAATAGTTGCCACCACTTCCAGGGCCCATCCAACTATGTAAACAATGTACATGGAGTCTAATTTCCTAATCCAAGAGCCCAGGCTAAAGACACAGTGGAAAAGAAAGTTAAGACTCCATTTGCAACCAGTGCTCAAAACCAGACCAGCAACTGGACTGAACTTTCAAGATTTTACAAAAGCAATCAAAATTATTCAAATTACCAAACTAACACCACAAGAAGTTAAATACTAACCTAAATTAAAAGAAACAAAGCTTACAGAAACACTATCAATCCATTACATTGCCCGATCACCTCAAAACACACAAATCCACACTATTATTGATTAACATAGTCTGTACATGAAAGTTCTAAAACTCACCAACCCTTCACAAATCCCAAGGATGGTCTTATATAGATTACGCAAACACTAAATGGTCAGTTTCAGATATTTACCCAAACAACTTCTTTGAAGATGCTAATTTGTCTTAGAAGTTTTCAATGTTGTCAATGACATTGACAACTTTTGGCAACTTTTGGGTTTGATGGCCAAACTTGGTCAAACCCTAGCCAAACTTGTCCAATCCACTACATATGATGAAAAAAAATCAAAAAGGACCTCTATTCCTTCTCTTGGCTCATTTTTCCACAAAATACTAAAATTCCCTAATTGGGTCTAAGGTTCACCAAGGAACAAATAAGACCTATCCTCCTATAAACACTTCGTGCACACTAGGACTCTTGGTACCTTTATTTACCTAGTGGTCTGGCGAGAACCACTACAAGCCAAAAATAAGAAAGAGAAAACCCTAGGCTACATTTCCAAAACTAGCCTACCTAGGTGCTCTTGCACCACAAGATCTAATCCTTTAGATTAAAACCCTAACATGAATTGAAAATGATAAAGAAATGCATAGATTTGAATATGATAAAGAAAGAATACCGAGCCCCCAAAGCTAAAGTATTCCTACCAAACTCACAATCCATATTGGCTACCCCCTGATAGTATCTTTTGAATGCTTGAATGTTGAAAATGGTGGATCCAAGAAGGAGGGAAAGAAGACTCTCTCTTGCTCCAATGAAGATCCACAATAGCTTGTTTATAAAAATTGCTTGTATGTATCAATGCATCATCATATCTTGTCCTTCTATATTATCCTCTTGCAATCTTTCATTATCATCATGTCATAATCATAATTGCATCATATCATCGTACAATTTTCTCTCATGAAGAAATGAAGGCAAAATAGAGTGTTTATATAGAGATCTCAATATAGACCTCCTAGGGCAATGCAAGGGACCCAAATTCAAATTTTTCCTTGAATTATGGTCCAATTACAATCACTAACCAAGGAGGGGATGTATTAATCTAAATATTGGGGAAAACACTTCGACATCTGGACCCAGGGCCTTTTTTCAAGATTAGAACTCCGATAGGCTCCATACTTGAAAGCGGGGACAAACACTTGATAGAGGTCAAGGTCGACCTCGACCTTGACCTAGGTCAAGGATGAACTTGATCTTGACCTAGGTGAGAATCAACCTCAATCCAGACCTGAGGTTTCAGGCTGGTCTCTTTAGGAAATCTATAGGATTCCCAGGTCCATCGGGGACTTAGGAAGGTGAGAAAACACACTAGAATGTTGGATAGAGGCATAGAGGCCAAAGAGGAGGTATGATGAAGATTAGGAGAAACAATTCATAATTTCTACATAAAAATAAAGGCATGGAGAGGGAAATTAAGGAGGACCCATAGGATCCTAACCCTAGTTTCACCTAGAGATGCAAAATCAATTGCATATGCATACCAAATGTAAATCTAATATGCAAGTGTACTAAACAAGGGTGATAAACCTACCAAAATGGAATTGCTTCTATTTTAAGATGATACATTTAGCCCCCACTTTATCTTATATATGACACTATGTGAATATGAAAGTTAAAGTAAGAAAACATCGTAAAGTAAAAATGATATAGCCAAGTCCTCAATGTGGAGATCCTGCAAGAAATAATTAGTACCCACAACCTGAAGCACACAAGATTAATGAAAATCCATAGATCACCTAAGCCTTACTAAGATAATTTTGAGAAGTGCATGGAGCCCCTTATTCCCCCATATTTCGGCTTACTAATTCTGAAAGGTGAAACATGATTATACAGTTAGATCTACACCCTAGATATGTATTTTATTGAAAAGTCCTTTTCACAACCATTTAGGAGGATTCAAAATCTTCCTAAACATATTCGAGAGGTTATGTATCAGAATCACGATTCCAATGCCACTAACGACACTAAAAATGGAGCTACCAAACACAATTTATGATGAAAAGAGTGAATGTCTATCTAAATGCATGTAAAGGGAAATTTGAATTTGACCTAGGAAAATTCAAGTGAAACCCTAATAAAACCCTAGGTCGCAGTTATAAATAAGATGAGGAAACACTTACCTTCTCATTCTTTCCATTTGCAGAGCTTGGAAAAAGAAGCATAATTTTGAAGAGAGAAGACCCTCGAGCGAGTCGCATCAAGGTCCTGAGAGAGCCCCTGGCTAGCGGACAGCCACTACCTAAGGTAGGCTCCTTGTTTTGATATTTGTGATTGAAAAATTAATGTTTTTATAGGTGAGGTTGACCTTGACCAAAAAAGGTTGACCCTAACCTAGTTATGTCAACCTTGACCCTTTAAGGTCAACCATAACTGGGAAGGTCCAATCCTTTTTGGGGATAAGGTCAACCCTGACCCAAAAAGGTTGACCCTGACCCACAAAGGTCAACCTTAACCCAAAATGGTTGACCTTGACTAGGTCAAGTGGGTATTGTAGTTGTTTGATGATGGAGTACTTATATGATGTTGTTTGTGCTGAAAGGATCATGTCCATCTCTAAGAGTACCCCTTTGGAGGGCTATTACTGAATGTCAAAGAGAGCTTGTCTGAGTTACAACACGATGAGATACAACTATTGAGAGATGTCAAATTGTACTAGGTAGCAGTCCTACCATAGATGAGGTTCCATCGATCCATGATAGAGGCCATGATAGAGAGGTTGGATGAGGACACTTGTTCCTTCCATCTTCCATCAGGAGAGATCACGATCACACGGGAGGATGTGTATAGGATCCTACAAATTCCAGTCTGAGGTGAGCCTGTGAGACCGACAGTGTAGGGGGGTCCTCCCAAGGTTTTTTTAGATGGGGAGTATTGTTTGGGACAAGTACCAGAGATGAGGACCCGATCATATTAGATAACTCTATCAACCATAATAGTAGGCCCAACACCTTTGGTACAGAGATTGATGCTATGTATACTCTCTTTGGTTGTAATACCCAACACAAAGGGTGTTAGGGTTTTTTCTTGTAGGGCCTCTAAAATGCTTGAATACTTGAATAAATCTATGACTCCCAATGCCTTTGAAACTCTAACTCAAGCAAGAGAAAACACTAATTGATGACGTATTTTGATAATACTGGGGATACCTATTATCACCTCCTTTTTGAGATCCACTGACTCAGGCAGGTTCTACCTATTATTGATTACTGACTTGATAGTATCTTTAGAGTGGATTTTTCTTATGTGCTGAATGCTATGTTCTTATATTGATAAATAGATAACTATGCAGATAACAATGATTACTCTGAGGATAAATTTAACAATCCAAACCATTATCTTGATGATGAAAGACAATAACATGATAAGAAATTTCATCCTTCTTTCCTTTTATAATTATTATGAATCTAGGAGGAATAACCTATTTGATTTTCTCTTTAAGAAATCAACAAACTCAAATTGTAAACTATGTGAGTACAATTGATTTTAACTATATGTTCTTTTTGTAAATGTAATTGATTTTGAATAGTTTTAAATATTTAGATGATGATGGAACACCAAACATTGTCTAGACCAGTGCCTATCCTTGGGCTATAGAGTCAAAAGATATATATCCACAAAGATAAACAAATAAGAATACTATCAGATGCCTTACAACCTACATATAACTCAGGTAAAGTGCCTTACAAATTACCCTATTACTCCCACAATGTTATATCAAATCCTCAATTACTGTTGTACTCTCTGAAACTACTCACAAATTTTAATTCTCCCCTTAGAAGAAACTTGAAAATAATTAGATAGCTACCTTATAGCCAATATGTTAAAAATGCCTTACAAATTAAACATAAAAGAGTACACACAATAAGTAAAGAGACAATAACAATATAGAATAAAGTTGTACTGTATTTTATTCATAAATTTTTGCTTCAGTACATATCAAGGCCAAGAGCTTAAAGAACACAGACTAAAATCTAGAAGTCTGGCTTGCCAATATATTTCATCTCCCTTAAAAATATTACAATTTGATCTATTTATGGGTTCTAACCATCTTGGAATCCTTAAGACAAGGATGCACCAAGCTTCAGATGGTTGTAAAAACCTAACCCTAAAACTTAGAAAAAGACAAAAAACAAGAATGCACCAAGCGGTGGAAAGACAAAATAGAGGAATGAAATCTGATATGTACTTTGTCTTCATGTGATCTTCACCATCTTTGGTTGTGCATCTTTGAGGATAGTCCCTAATTTTACTTTTGGTGATGACTAACCTACTTGTCTTCCAAAAAATATGAACTAGGTTCTGACATTTCTTTATTCTTCATCAATGATATCCAAATCTACTATCACTGGCCTCTTCTTTTTGGGCTTTGTTAGGTTGTCCCAAATAGTCACATCCTCTTCTTTTGGCCATTCAAAATTCTAGATATTCTCCAACTGAGGTTTTTTCCTCTCCCATCTAGCATCTGTTATGCTCTTAACATCAGCTATAAATTTATTACAATCTGACTCTGTTTTAAATGCCTCATCTACCAGTGCATTGAATCTTTCCATATCCAATTCTCCCTTATCTTATATATAAATGTCTTTATTTGGGAGTACATTGTCAAAATCTGATAACCATAACCCCAATGGTTTTATTTGATCATCCTCTGTCCTAATAGGTGGCACAAATCTATTATATCCTGGCCCAAACATCTTTAACTTAGCATCAACTTGGTTGGCCTTTCCTTTGAAGAAAGATAGAGTAGCACCAATTTGTTCTATCTCAATACCAACCAAGGTTACTATTTCTGGTATGTTTGATCTCAATGGTTCTACTAATGCTAGTCTTTCAAAAAGTGAAGTCCTTCCAAACCAAGTAGCATAATAGGGGTTCAAAACTATCAAAAAACTTGCCACATCAGCCTATATATCTGGCAATCTACCATATGCCTCATATACTATATCCATCTTATTCTTAATAGTATTGATTCTATGCTGCAAAATTGATACCAATGCTCCCAAAATCACACCATTATGTTCAATGGCTCCCTACTTTGTTTCAATCAATGTATCCCCTGTATCTTCAGTCTGGATTTCAGCATCCACTACCTCTTTAAGATCAATAGGGGTGGGCTCTACAATTTCCATTAGCTTCTTGGTAAGCTCATTTATAAGCATATCCTTTTGCTTTATTTTTATCAGTGCAAGCTCTCTATCTTTTGAAATATCACTAGCATCACTAGTAATCTTCTGTAGTTTCTCTAAGATTTGAACTGTTTTAGCTTCATTAAGCTAAGAAACATTGGTTAGAAGTTGGGATATCTCAAGATCCCTTGTATTTTGGAGCATCCAAATAGTCTTATTCCCCTCCATCTTCTCTTGAATATTCATAAGGGCTGGTTTCTGATCCTTTGGAGCTAAGCTCCATATTGCAAGCGCTTGGGATTTAGGGCTATACCCAAATCCTCTAACCATGTCTCCAACCTGGGTCTTTAATGAAAATTTCATATCAGGCTATCTCCTTATTTGGTCAGTAATGAATGTTGAAGATAAGTCATAGCCTTCAACAAGTAGTATCCCGCTGGCCTTTACAAGATGTCATGCTTGTTTAGGAGTAATCTCTTCTGATTCAAGATCATAATCCTGTAATGTTTGAAGAGCTCCTTGGGTGACTGGATCACCACCTTCTAATTGCAACTACTTTTTAACTTGTTATTGTTTATTCCATATTAGAAACTCTTCGAATTCCTTTGTTTTGATGAAGTTGTCATCCTTGAGGAATTCCTCTTGATGAATCAATCTTTCATCAGTACATGATCTTAGAGGCAATTCCTCATCTTCCTCTATATCCTTTTGTAGCCTTTTTCCAGCCCTAATCTATTTTCTGAGTAAATGATCATAGGGCTATCCCTTTTTATTAATTCTCCAATTATGTCTGTTCTTTTCCTTTGGGAAGTTTCACCTATTTCCACTCTTTTCTTCTTAGGTGGAGGCTCATTTGTGACCTCCTTTTTAAGGACCTCTGTCAGGTCAATGATGTTCTCCTCTTCCACCATACACCATAGGGGAACTACTTGATACTCTAGATGAGCAACCGGTGAGGGACAACACTGATCACTGTCATCATCATACTCAGACTCATAATGTTCTTTATGGCCCTTCTCAGGAACTACCAATGCTTCTTCTAATTGATTACATAGAAGAGTATGATTTTCAATCATCGCCTCTATTCTTTTCAAATAAGACAAATTGGAAAAGAAACCTCCAAATTTTAGTCTTTTTCTCTTCACCTGCCTTTCCAGGTCCATAAGTTCATTGAACTTAATTTCTCTTTTGTTTATTTCCTCATCTTCCATGATATTTCTTATCATGTCCTCCTCGATACACTCTTCATGTATTTTGGTGTAAGGGATAGTGGGTGTAAGAAATTTTCTTGCATTAATGATGAATCCCTCTGTATCCACATGCCTATGGAAGGAAAAATGCATCTTGTAGTGATTCATCCAGGCATTTATTAGGTTCACAAAATTTTCCCAATAGTGAAATTGTAGATTCTGAATCGCCTGGGGGTATAAGTACCCTTCCTATGTGGAGCCAAGTGCTCATTGGCAACCATAATCAGTTGTCTAATGAATTCAATTTTTTCTATCCTTGGTAAAACATAAAATGGAAAATATGTGGGGGTTGAGGGTAACCATAAACCCTCATTATTGTAAAGTTCTTCTCAAAATAGAAATCACCCCAATTATGATCTCCTAGCCATTTTCCCAAATATTGACAAGGCCTCAATAGCTGGATCACCTTAATAGGCAATTTGGTCTTCTCTACACCCAAAGATTTAAGAATTGGATATATTATCCAATTCTCAAAAGAACAGAACTCCTGCTCCCTGGAAGTAATATTCCATATTTTGAGCCAAAACTGAACAGGGTTATCTTGACCATGAAGAAATATTTGTGGCTGCAAGTTATGATAATTCATAATTATAAAATTATAGTACAAGATCAAATGCATAATTATTGAATAACTTGTAAAAACCTTGGGTGATCCTTCTTGCTTTGGATATCAACAAAGCCCTGATGCATTTGATCAATGATGTATTGAATGTAGTCATAGTTGGAAATGGTATGGAAACTCTGCATATCCAATACAATCAATAAAATGTCTGAGGTAATTCTGTTAGCTCCAACATCTTTTCCCAGCACTCTACATAGTGCATAAGCTATATATTTGACATATAAATTTATGTCCTTCTAAAAATACGGGGTTGTACTGGCCATTGGATGTATGTATGCTTTTATCTTCTTAGGGACATGGAAATCCTTGATAACCTTGGCCATAATGCCCGCTTCCCTAACATATCTATTTTCCAATCTCTGAAGGTTTATCTTAGTATCCACGGGGTAGTAGAAATTAAAATCTTTCATAAATGTATTACGGTCTAGGGTAAGTAGGGGCTTTCCATCATCCCTTTTAATAATTTTGTACAAGGGATCATACCTAATGGCCAACTCTAATATGATATCAACATCAATAGACACATCTGGGAAAATAACCTAGCTAACGCACAAGTCCAAGGGTTTGAGATAGGAATGGGTTCATCACTATTCTTAAAAAATTAATTGAACAACAAATACCCTGAAGACCCAGGCGTCTTTGCATCTCATATATATGCCATGTTATCTATTAAGGTGTCAGCACTTGCCTTTCTGTTCTGGCTTGACCCTGGAAATAAAGTAAGAAATTCATCTGAATAATTCATCTTTCCCTTTGACTCATCCTTGAAATCATCATTTTTTCCACTGGTAGAAACCATGCTCTACGCTCGACTCATTTTTCCTTGTTCTATTATCAACTTCTCGTACCAATATTGAAACAAATCTATCAGGAAACCCTTGCTATCAATCTGTAAATCCTTTGCAATTCTAAATTCAATCACCGAACAGACTACAACTTTCTCTCTATGTTGAATCCTAAACTACTGAGTCAACTTTTGAATTCTCCATTTCTGGAAATTTTACTTACTCAGAAAGTACTTAAAACTTTGCAAACTCTTTACTTCTGAGAAAATCAAAACACGATAAAATGAAATGATAATAAGGAAGCATACTTATAATCAATAATTCAATGCATACATCTCCTCAAACTAGTAAACTAGTATTTAGTCACTTCCGCAATCAGTTTCACATACTGTGCCATCAATTTCTGGTTCTATTCGTGATGTTGAAACTATCAGACAATCAATTTATGATGAGTGATTTCGAATAAAAACCTTATAAAATTCAAAGTGTAATCGAAATCAAATCTGATTGGCCATATTTACTCAGACTATGGCTACTTTTCCATTAGTTATAATCTTTAAAATCTAATTGGTTAACAACTGTCCACGATGGCATCGCTGAAAAGTCATTTTTAACTCTGGTCAACTTCCAGTGACTGAGTAGTCTCTTTGTCATATGATAGTTCTAATAACTACAGTTCCCTCAGGAGACTTGGTGACAACGTTGTTTTCAAACTGATTTCTAACCTCTGGTTTATTAAGATACTTGGCAACTAAGTAATCTCCAAGTCGCTTGATAATTTCTGAACTATGGTTTCAATGATGAGACTTCCCGACTACCATTGGATGCAATCTTTGATCAACGGTTGTCGCTAAGTCTCTTATTCTTTTTCTTAACTAACTTTTAATCATGAGCCTCAGTGACAAAACTTAAACTGTTAACTCAAAAATATTAACCCATAACCATGAGTTATATCAGGAGACAACGCGACCATATAGTCTCAAAGTGGCTTTACAAAATCTTTAACTCTGATTAAATCTTGAGACAATGTGACTTCCATAAGATCTTGTCTTAGAATCAATGGTGGTCACAAAGTATCCTTACTATTTTGGCATATTCTAATTGACCTAGAGACTATGCGACAAATCCTTTTCGCCAAGTCTCGTGATAATAAAGATTATTCACTTTCTCTTAGGAGACTCGGTGACTAGGAAATAAAGCACATGCAAATAAACTTAACTTAAGTGCTAAAAAGGTAACAAGAAAATAGGACTTGTTTGAGAAAATTAGGGCTTCTTCGCATTTTTTCCTAGGAAATACTAGGGTTTAAGGTTTTCTGACATTCTTAATATGATTTTGAGGCAACAAGACCTGCTAATAGTAGAATATCATCATTTTTAATCATGAACTTAACTTTCAAGATATAGGGGATGACCGACAATTCCAAAAATTTTAGGGCAAACATCAAATAGGAAATACCACTAACAGTGGCTCTATCTGTGGATTGACTAAACATAGTTTATGGCAAAAGATCTTAGAATCTCTGGTTGCAGACCACTATAAAAAATGAGGGGAACGCCAACTAACCTATTACAGAAGGGAAACACACAATTGAAGGAAATTATTTACAATATGATACATATTTATCTATGCATGAACTTTGTGTAATACCCACTCATATTTTGAATTTTAGTTGGTGATGTCGTACACTTTTAGGCATTGGTTTCAGTTGATTGGCCAAATTCTTTTAGGCTACTTTCATGAGAGTTATTATTCTTTCAGTTGATGGTGATTATTGGTTATGATGTTATGGATGATTATCATGATGTGATGATTTATGTTTTGATCATATTGTACTTACCCCATACTTACGTGTGTATGGTTATCATGTTTATGTATCTGTTTGCATGTTGTTGTGGTAGAGGACGAAGACGTAGTTACTTGCTTTGACGAGATCCACACGTTCAACCGATCCCTATCATTGTTTGCAATATTGTATTATGTATGTACATGTGTGTTCTTTTGATGATAGGATTGCAAGTACAAGGCATTGTCTTCCCTGAATTGGTAGGAGTGAGCGTGCCCATAAATATTCATCTCAATGGTAAAGAGGGGAGCTAACATACAGATCCAAAACCCTAACCTAAGCCTAATAGTCCTAATGTTGGATGATTTTCAGTATGACTACCCTATTCAGATTTGTCTAGGTTGACAAAATTCAAATACCCTCTCTCCTAAGTATGTGTGTGTTTTGCTTGATTATGCTTTTAGGTGGTTTTTGGATTATTGAGTATTTTCCATATTCTATGATTTAATGGATTATAGTTGAGTTAATTATTTAATTATATCCTACGTTTATTTTAAATAATTAATTAAATTGAAATATTTGAATATTTTGATTGAATTAAATATTTAATTGAAAACTATAGTAAATGTGCTTTATGATTAATTAAATAATTAAATATTTGGTTGCATGCATTATTGTGACATAAATATTTAATCTATTTAATTAAATATTGTATTATTTACATGTGCATGAATGTGTTGAAAAAGTAATTTCAAATTCAAATATCTCAACTTAGAATTAGGAGTCAAAGTTGAGTTGTGGCAATAAAGTATATTTTATTTATATTTAATTTAGATTTACTTTCAATTTTGAGTGGATTTAATTTAGGGATTGACTTGGGAGTTGTCATCAAGCTTTGCATGTTTAGGGTAATTTGAATCTCTTTAGGGAGAATTGGTCATTCTTCTCTCATAACAGGTTTTTGGATTTGGAGAGCTCTTGGTGATTTGGAGATTTTTGAAGGATTGTGGATTATTTTGGTTTCTTGTTTCTTTAAGGATTTTGGGGTTTTTCTTGCTTGTGTGTGTGCTCAGATCTTCATAGTTGTCAGATCTGTGGTTGAATTATGCTTGAAGGGTTTTAGATTTGCTTCCATCATCCAAGCTACATTCTTCCATTTCTAGCATTGGAATCATGGTAGGATTCATTTGCCATGTGTGGTTTCAATTTTGTAGATCTAAGGTTTCCAATGTTGATTTAATGCATGTTTATTATTTTGGCTTTTAAATGTCTTATTGTTTTTTATACATTTTTGGGTGTTTATAAAAACCCTAGATCTGAATTTCTTTCATTCTATGTATTCTTATCATCATAGGGTTATGCTGTCAAAATTTTGGGAAGAAATTCTCTCTAGATCTCTTAGAAAATGAAAAATCAATCCTTTGAATAGTTTAGACTATAGAGGAAATTAAATTAATGGGTTATTAATGTTTCAATGTTTTCAGGGATTATGAGAAGCTTAGATCTATCATTTTCATGTTTATATAGTTCTTAGCATAGTACCCTTATGCTGTCAAAATTTCATGAATAGATCTCTCATTAATCTCCTAGGAATTGAAAATTTAAACTTTGTCTATAGTCCTAACTATAGAAAAATTAAAATAAATGAGCTCCTTGTATTTGCTTATTAAAAAATTAAATCTTTTGAAAAAAAATGACTCTCTATATTTATACAAACTGGTGAAAAATTCACCCAGAAAGGAAAAAGTTAAAAAATAAATAAAACCCCATTTTGCTTTTCCATTTTCAAATGTTTAAAAAAAAAAAATTAGCTTTGAAAAAAAAAAAAATAGGGCACTGTGCATATTAATGAGGCAGTTAAAAAAAAATATTGATTAAAAAAAAAAATTTAAAAGATGATGGGGCAGTGGGACCCCATCCCCACCCCCCATGCGTTTGGTGCACATAAAGCGCTAGGCTTACTGCAAGGGGGGGCCTGCGCTACCCTAGGCAGCACGACCACCCCAAGGGGTAGCCTGCTACATAGGCAGTAGCCCGTCGGGTGGCGGTTTAATCCACAGGGGTTGGGGAGGGCCCGCTCCCCCTCCCCAATGTAATTTTTTTTTTGTTTTTTTAAATTTTTATATTAAATTTGGTTTTAAAAAAATAAAACATTTTTAATATTATTAAATTTATAACATGAAACTTAGTTAATATTTAAATTATTATTAGTTGTTTTTCTTTAAATATTTAATGAATACTAATTTTAATTAATATATATTATATATTAATTTTAGATTAATACGTTAACTATTAGTTTTAATTAATAAATGATTATTATTAATTTTAAATTTGTAAGTTAAATATTAGTTTAAATTAATATATGTATATATATTAAATTTAATGGTATTTAATTTGGAATTTATGTCGTTACGTTAATGTTTTAATTAATGCAGATTATAATCCATTCATGTTAGGTCTATTTTATGCTATAATTGATTTATAATGTGTGTATTTTGGAATAGGAAAGAGGAATGTTAATTGATTGAATTTGGTAATTGATGTTTTATTAGATTGTGTAATTAAGTAACATTCATGTTAGGATAACTGTAAATTTTTATCCGTTGTATTCTTTTTTTTTAGTCCTTTGGGACATTTTGTACTCTATGCATCCTTATGGTTCTCTTTTGCTTAAAGGTGTTATTATGGGGGCATTAGATGAACTAGGATGTATATAGAGGCTGGGGGTGTATTTATATATTTGTTACTTCATGGTGTGTGTTTTAGTAAGTTATTACCCTAAACTGACCATGTGACCCTTTCGATTCTCCTATCTGTTTGTGTACCTATGTGACCATTCCTGATTGTGTGGGATACTAGATTTGGGGTACACTAGGATTGTGACCTATGCTAGATCTGTTAGGATCTCTGAGCCTAGGGTAGGTTACCTAGATGTGCAGTAGGGGGTGGCTTGCAATAAGTTTCATGTCCGTTAGTGACTACTAGATTGCTTATTGTGGAGTTTCTTAATAAGTGATAACTAAAGACATATTTGGGGATATTAAAATAGATTAATAAGATGTATCCTCACCCATGCTTGAGTGCTAGAATAGGCGAAGGCGGTGTTGAGAAGATGTTAGTTGCCCTGTGAGGTAACTGACATAGTTAGTGGCCTTGTCAGTATGAGAGGTCATTAGCTCCGTGTATGGTCACTTAGGTGCCAGAATCCGTTAGGATTATTAGGGATGAACTTAAGGGTTAGACATACATGATGATACCCTCCTTTACACATGCTATATTTCCTACATTGTCAGTTGCCTCTGTATTAGTGATTCTTACCTTTTATGATGACTAGTACACTAGACTAGAGAGCTATCAGGATCCCTTGCTTAGTGGTTTTCCTTCTTGGTATTGGATATCCGACTAGGATCTGTTATTACCTCCTCAGCATGGTGGGGTGGACCTTTGTGGTTCCACACAGATGGGTGGTAGTGATTCTTTATCCATTGAGATTCGATGTCCTTATACCAGGTGCTTGATAGTTCTTGCAGATGAGCTCTTTATGTTCCTTCATCATTTATTATGTAATTTCATTATTGTAAATCTTGTATTAGAGTATCACATGTGATACCTAATCTAGAAAATTGTAATATTAAGTAGATTAGAGTGATTACCACATACCCTGTGACATGTGCAGTGGATGTGAGTTTATGGTGGTTTCATGGTTATCCATGAGGATGTAATTATGGTTACATAAATTGTAATTGTTATACTTAATTAGATGGAATCTTTTGTTATATTGTTAGTTGTGTTTTGATTTGAGTAATTCAATGTCATGGAACCCTAGAGTCATGTACTCTATGTGAGTGTAAGACATGTGTATAAATGGTAATTGCGTCCACATGAATGTATGTCTCTTTATGTTAACTTAAAAAAAAAATTATTCAGCACACATAGTATCATGTTCTAGGTTAATCTCTCTTGGGTTCCCTAGCGGGGTGTTACACTTTGACTCTTTAATTGAAAAAAGGCTTGAGAAATTGTCCAAGCACAGGCAACTCAAAATATTCTCCACTCATATTCTTCAATAGATAATAATCCTTTCCATAGCTTTGTGAGATAACAAAAGGTCCAAGCCATAAAGACTCAAATTTTTTGTGTCTTCCCTTATCCTCTACTCTTGCATTCAACTGAAGAACTAGGTCACCTATTTGGAATTTTCTTTTAGTAGCCCTTCTGTCAAATAGGTATTTCATCTTCTATTGTAACTTAATGTTTTTTTTCTAGCTATTTCTTCTTGTCTCGTCCAACTCTACCAACTAGATCATTCTAGCTATTTCTTCTTGTTTTGATGAAGTTGTCATCCTTGAGGAATTCCTCTTGATGAATCAATATTTCATTAGTACATGATCTCAGAGGTAATTCCTCATCTTCCTCTATATCCTCTTGTAGCCTTTTTCCAGCCCTAATTTTTTTTTTGAGTAAATGATCATTAGGATCTATCCCCTGTTATCAATGCTCCAATTCTGTCTGTTCTTTTCCTTTTAGAAGGTTCACCTATTTCCACTTTTTTCCTCTTAGGTGGAGGATCATTTGTGACCTCCTTTTCAGGGACCTATGTCAGGTCAATGATGTTCTCCTCTTCCACCATACATCATAGGGGAACTTCTTGATACTCTGGATGAGCAACTGGTGAGGGATAGCCCTGATCACTGTCATCATCATACTCAGACTCAGAATGTTCTTTATGGCCCTTCTCAAGAACTACCAATGCTTCTTCTAATTTATTACATAGAAGAACTTATGATTTTCAATCATTGCCTCTAGCCTTTTCAAATAAAGCAAATTGGGAAAGAAACCTTCAAAGTCCAGTCCTTTTCTCTTCACCTGCCTTCCCAGGTCCATAAGTTCATTGAACTTAATTTCTCTTTTTTTTATTTCCTCATCTTCCATGATATTTCTTATCATGTCCTCCTCCATACATTCTTCATGTATTTTGGTGTA
>MU225851.1:1209843-1265162 GCA_018584345.1 Thuja plicata
TCCTCATCTTCCATGATATTTCTTATCATGTCCTCCTCCATACATTCTTCATGTATTTTGGTGTAAGGGATAGTGGGTGTAAGCAATTTTCTTGCATTGATGATGAATCCCTCTGTATCCACATGCCCATGGAAGGAAAAATGCATCCTATAGTGATTCCTCCAGGCATTTATTGGGTCCACAGCCTTCTTCCCAATACTGAAATTATAGATTCTGAACTTCCTAGGGGTAAATGTAACCTTCCTATGTGGAGCCAAGTTATCATTGTCACCAGAATCACTTGTCTAATGAATTCAATTGCTGCTATCCTTGGTGGCACATAAAATAGAAAAATAAGTGGGGCTTGAGGGAAACCATAAACCCTCATTATTGTAAAGTTCTTCTCAAAATAGAAATCACCCCAATTATGATCTCCTGGCCATTTTTCCAAATATTGACAAGGCCTCAATAGCTAGATCACCTTAACAGGCAATCTGGTCTTCTATACACCCAAACATTTAAGAATTCGATATATTATCCAATTCTCAACAGCACATAACTCCTGCTCCCTGGAATTATTATTCCATATTTTGAGCCAAAACTGAATAGGGTTATCTTGACCATGATGAAATCTTTGTGGCTGCAAGTTATGATAATTCATAATTGGGAAATTATGATACAAGATCAAATGCATAAGTATTGACTAGTGTAAAAACCTTGGGTGATCCTTCTTTCTTTGTATATCAACAAATCCCTGATGCATTTGATCAATGATGTATTGAATGTAGTCATAGTTGGAAATGGTATGGAAACTCTACATATCCAATACCATCATTAAAAATTTTTAGGTAATTCTGTCAGCTCCAACATCTTTTCCTAGCACTCTACATAGTGCATAAGCTATATATTTGACATAGAAACTCATGTCCTTATAAAAATATGGGGTTTTACTGGCCATTGGATGTATGTATTCTTTCATCTTCTTAGGGACATGGAAATCCTTGAGATCCTTGGCCGCAATGTCCACTTCCCTAACATATCTATTTTCCAATCTCTGAATGTTTATCTCAGTAGCCATGGGCTAGTAGACATTAAAATCTTTCATAAATGTATTACGGTCTAGGCTAAGTAGGGGCTTGCCATCATCCCTTTTAATAATTTTGGACAAGAAATGAAAAGAAATAAGTAAAAAATAAGCAATACCGGGAAATAATCTAAGTGAGTGAATGCATAAAAGAAATATTACCATAAACAAGGAGAGAGAAAGCTCCAAGATTCAACACAAGAAGGCAAGATATTTGAAAGGGGAAAGCAAAGAAAACCCCTTGTGACATTATGAATGAGGCATGAAAAGCCTAAGAAGAGAAGAGAGAGAGAGAGAGAAATGCTCATAAAATAATTGAGAAGAGGAAGAAACCTCATTAGTCTAAGGAGAGAAGAAGAGACATCTCTTTAATAGAGATGTGAGAAAGGAGTTGCATGGTAAATCCCATATCTATGTATGCCACATTTCAAATTTAATAAAATCTAAATTAGAGTTATGAATTTTCTTTTTGAAAAAAATAAATTAAAATTACTTTATTAAAAAACTCACAAGTTTAAATATCAAATTACTTTTTATAAAAAAAATATATATTAAAAATAATGACTTACATTTTAAAAAACTTTAAAGAAACTAGACAAGCTTTTAAAAAAATTAAGGTAAGAAAGATCTTACGTGGCTATAGGAAAGCCAAAACAAAACTTAATTTAATTTTTTAATAGAAGGTTACAAATTAGACAAAGGAAGGAAAGAATTAATAATGAGTGAAAAGGAAGATATGAATTCATGATTATAATTATATTCTAACAAACTGGGCAGTCATTTTAAAATATAAATGCAGAGTAATGATGCATAATAATTCACACAACCAAAAAAAGGTGAAGAGTGGCGGAGACATAAGTAGAAGAGTCTAATTTATGACAAAAAAAATACAGTGGATAAGAAGTCAGAGAGGAGTTGCATATGCCAAACTTGGCATAAAAGCTGCAAAAAAAATATTATTAATAGCTGCAAAAACGTCAGTATTGAAACTATATAAGGAAATAATAACGTTAATATGGAATTGCAGGAAAACAAATATCACTTGGAGCAAAGAAAATGGTAATTAAAAGACACTGAAAGTAGCATTACTTAATGATTGTTGCAGGTTGCACAGGTAATAATTAGTATTATTGAATAAATAAGACACGACAGATGGGCTGTGCAAAGGAAAGATAGAGAATAAAGCTAAATTTAAAAAACTTATAATAAAGAATGAAAACTGCGCAAAAGAAGAGTCAACTTGCAGCGCAAGTATAGCAAATTAAAATGTTGATCAATCAATAATCTTAATCAATATACAATAATGTTGTGGAAAGTACAATATTAATATATGGAACAAAAAGATGGAGAAAATATTAAACGTTGTCTCCTCCATTGTTAGCGCTAACCTCTATGCATCCACAATGTAGAGACAAAGGATATAAGATAAAAAGGAGAACATGCAAAGGCTGCGTAAAGAAAATGGAGGGGCGGCGCAGGGTGGAGATAAAGGAGCGTAAGGTAAGTAATGATTTAAAACAAGGTTGTGCAATGTAAGGGTATATGCTGCTGGAGTATAAGCAGTGGCTGGAGAATAGCAAAGTAAGGGGGAATGCTGAAGTTGGTATAAGTATGGAGTGAAGTTAATGTTGTTTGCAGGTAACGTCTAGATAGGTTGTGCATAGAAGTAATATGCAGAGACTAGCAATGAAGACAAGTTGTGTGAGCTTGGGAGGAACTTGCAAATGAAGCCTGCAAAAAACTTATTCAAATAATATAACAAAAAACTACATGCACACAGATTTAAAACCTGCACCAAAGGTTAGAAGAATATAATCAATAAGTAAAAGAACAAGAGATATATAATGAAAATCAGAGATAAGATATGAAATCTGTAAAAAATAGAGATAAACCACCTGCAAGGAGTTAGATACATAAAATTTTTTTTTGCAGAGAACTAGAAAAGAATCACTTATACTAAATGTCTACATGCACATATTTAAAACCAGAGATAGAATTTTTTTTGTGAAACCTGCACAAACAAAATAATGAATTAATAGATAAACCGGGTTTGGCGGTAAACCAGCCAAACCCAAAAAAAAATTGATATTTTCAAACACTCTATCAAGAGTCTCCTTCGAATCGTACCTTCATGCAAACACTCAAAAAACAAAGATTAAACCGCTCTGATACCATATTAGAAATGAAAAAAAATAAGTAAAAAATAAGCAATACCAGGAAACAATCTAAGTGAGTGAATGCATAAAAGAAATATTACCATAAACAAGGAGAGAGAAAGCTCCAAGATTCAACACAAGAAGGCAAGATATTTGAAAGGGGAAAGCAAAGAAAACCCCTTGTGACATTATGAATGAGGCATGAAAAGCCTAAGAAGAGAAGAGAGAGAGAGAGCGAAATGCTCATACAATAATTGAGAAGAGGAAGAAACCTCATTAGTCTAAGGAGAGAAGAAGAGACATCTCTTTAATAGATGTGAGAAAGGAGTTGCATGGTAACTCCCATATCTATGTATGCCACATTTCATAAAGTGTGTGCCACTTGTGTTATTTCCTCTTAAGGAGGAATCTAAGGGATACCTTGGTTTATCCCAATTAAATAATACAACCAAGGGATTTAATAAAAGATACATAAAATGAATTATCCTCGCAAGAGGACAAAATAGGTGTAGGGATTCCATAGGAATCTCCTACTTACATAATGCAAGTAAAGATTAATTTCTAACAGGATCATACCTAATGGCCAACTCTAATATGAAATCAACATTAATAAACACATATGGGACAATTAACCTAGCTAAACCACAAGTCCAAGGGTTTGAGATAGGCATGGGTTCATCAGTATTCTTATAAAAGTAATTCAACAATGAATACCCTGAAGACCCAGGCGTCTTTGCATCTCTAATATATGCCATGTTATCTATTAAGGTGTCAACACTTACCTTTCTATTTTGGCTTGACCCTGGCAATAAAGTAAGAAATTCATCTGAATAATTCCTCTTTCCCTTTGACTCATCCTCAACATCATCAAATTTTCCACTGGTAGAAACCATGCTCTGTGCTTGACTCATTTTGCCTTGTTCTATTATCAACTTCTGGTACCAATATTGAAACAAATCTATCAGCAAACCCTTGCTATCAATCTGTAAACCCTTTGCAATTCTGAATTCAATCACCAAATAGACTACATTTTTCTCTCTCTCTCGAATCCTGAGCTACTAAGTCACCTTTTGAATTCTTTGTTTCTGGAAATTTTACTTACTTAGAAAGTACTAAAAACTTTGCAAACTCTTTGCTTCTGAGAAAATGAAAACACAGTAAAATGAAACGATAATAAGGAAGCATACTTATAATCAATAATTCAATACATACATCTCTTCAAACTGGTAAAATAGCATTCAATCACTTCTACAATTAGTTTCACATACTGTGCCATCAATTTCTTGTTCTAGTCATGACGTTCAAACTGTCAGATAATCAATTTCTGATGAGTGATTTCGCATAAAAACCTTATAAAATTCAAAGTATAATCAAAATCAAATCTGATTGGCCATATTTACTCAGACTACTACTACTTTTCCATCTATTATAATCTTTAAAATCTAATTGGTTAACAACTGTCCATGGTGGCATCGCTGAAAAGTCATTTTTTAACTCTGGTCAACTTCTAGCGACTTGGCGACTGAGTAGTCTCTTTGTCGTATGATAATCTTGATAACTTCAATTCCCTCAAGAGACTTGGTGACAACATTGTTTTCAAACTGATTTCCAACCTCCTTTTTATTAAGATACTTGGAAACTGAGTAATCTCCAAGTCACTTGATAATTTCTGAACTATTATTTCAATCATGAGACTTCTCGACTACTGCTGGATGCAATCTTTGATCAACGGTTTTCACTAAGTCTCTTATTCTTTTTCTTAACTCACTTTTAATCATGAGAGTCAGTGACAACACTTAAACTATTAACTCAAAAACATTAACCCATAACCATGAGTTATATCTGGGGACAACACGACCGTATAGTCTCAAAGTCACTTTACAGAATCTTTAACTCTTATTAAATGTTGAGACAACGCGACTACCGTCAGATCTTGTCTTAGAATCAACAGTGGTCGTGAAGTCTCCTTACTATTTTATCATATTCCAACTGATCTACAGACTATGCGACAAATCCTTTTCACCAAGTCTCATGATAATAAAGAATATTCTCTTTCTCTTACGAGACTTGGCGACTAGGAAATAAAGCACATGCAAATAAACTTAACTTAAGTGCCAAAAAGGTAACAAGAAAATAGGCCATGTTTCAAAAAATTAGGGCTTCTTCACAATTTTGCCTAGGAAATACTAGGGTTTAAGGTTTTTTGACATTCTTAATATGATTTTGAGGAACCAAGACTTGCTAATAGTAGAATATCATTGTTTTTCTTTTAGGATACAGGGGATGAGCTACAATTCCAAAAATTTTAGGGCAAACATCAAATAGGAAATACCACTAACAAAGGGTACATTATTCTTAGCACCATTCACCCATCTCCTATGCAGGATGGAGAGTGAAAGGATTATTTTCTCATGGGGCTACAACATGTTAGCCCATCTATACCATGAGTTGAGTCAGTTAGTGAGATTCCAGTGGGAGAGTCTTACAGTATCTACCTTTCTACAAGTTTGGATGTTTGAGCATTATACATGTACACAACCACAGGGTGTTCCGTTGATGGTAGATACAAGTACACCGAGAGCTTTTGCATATCCTCTAGTAGATGTCTGGAAGTATGGGGATATACACTATCAGATAATAGAATGGCCAGATACTCGACACTAGTTGAGACACTCCTAGTAGCGCACACTACTAGAGAGTCCTACCAGTCATGCAGTGATCCATCTTATTATGATAGAGTGATGAGACATTTTGGTCTGACACAAGGGTTCCTTGAAAAGTTCCTTGGTATGTATATCTGACAATATACTATCAAAGACTCTGTGCCCTAGGCCGACCTATAGTAGCAAAGATTATAGATAGTGAGACATATGAGACTGAGGATACAGAGGTAGATCCCAATGTATCCTATTCAATTTTTAGCAGAGACTATATCAGATATTGGAGTCTATAGATGACCCATCCTATCCTCCCTAATGACTACCCTATAGATGATCTAGGTCTTTCTGAGAGGACACACCGAGGTGGTGACATACTAGAGGAGGAGGAGGATCATAGAGATGAGGAGGATCCCATTCCCAAGGGAGATCCTATGGAGGAGGAGAGGATAGAGGAGACAACAGAAGAGAAAGAAGATGAGGGAGCAGATGAGAGAGCAGAGGAGATGCCCCTAGGTGGTAGTACAAGTGTAGATGATCAAGGGATCTATGTTGTACCATTGAGATCATGATGACCTCCCTATGCACATACAGAGACACCACCACCAAGACCTAGACATAGCGAGTGGGGAGAGGGTAGTAACTCCATGCCCCCACCATCTAGATCCTTTGGTGACACCTAGGAGGGAGATCCATGAATTATATATGTAATTCATTATAGTATTTAAACTTAATTTTTTTCTAGAAAAGGTACTGAAAGATAAATATGTTTAAATTCTATAGCTAGCCTAGCAAAGTGGAGGAGCTTTGTGTCCAAGTTCCTGAAGGATACATGTATATCCTACCGACTACCAACTAGCGAGCGAGAGTCCCTTATTGGACAGATCAATCCTAGTAGACATGCAGATATTTTTCCATGCGTCTAGGGAGAGCTGAGGTTATGTAGAGAGAGAGAGGAGAAGTTTATGGCTGACCTACTAAGACCTCAGGAGAGTAACTATGAGATGAGCATATTGAGGAGTTGTACATAGACTACTATACCAAGATCCTTAGCCTCTCACCATAGATCAAAGAGAGACAGGAGCCACCGACCATTAGAGCATAGAAATAGAGATTGATAGGCATGGCACAAGTGCCATATATGTACCAAACTCATCAAATTTTATATATAAAAAAATTCTTTCCCAGTTAGTTCTATGATTGATTACTTGTACTTTTTATCAATACACAAAAACTTAACATAAAGAAAGAATGAAATTATGTATGAATGCATTAAAATTACATAACTTATAAAACAAACCTAACTATTTTATAAGGAATACATAAATAAAGAATGATGTGTTTAGGGATAATAACATTTAAGATGCATAATATTAATAGGTTCCTTAAGGGGAACACCATTCATATCAGCAATCTTATAAGCACCTGAAGATAAATCCTCAATTACCACAAAAGGTCCAAGCTAGTTAGGGCTGAATTTCCCTTTTTCACAAGGTAAAGCATTTACATTCCTTTGATTTTCATATATGACTAAATCACCTACCAAAAATGATCGTTCAATTACCTTATGATTATACTATTTCTAAAGTGATTTATTATAAGCCTTAATATGTTCCAAAGCATTTATCCATTGTTCGTCCAACATTTCTAGTTCCTGTAGTTGTTGTTAGATTGAAAAGTATCTTTTTCAATTGTCCCATGAAATGAAATATGTAAAGAAGGTAACTCTAAGTCTAATGGCATAATAACATTAGTACCATAAAAAATATTATAAGGAGAGGTACCCATGCTAGTATGAACACTAGTCCTAGCTATAAGCCCATAAAGTATAAGTAAGTTTGGTATGCCATTCTTTCGCATGGTTATTAACTATTTTCCTTAACATTTATTCAATAAATTTGTTCTATTCTTAGGCTTGACCATTAGATTGAGGGTAGTAGGATTAGAAAATGTATGTTGAATATGATATTTCTCTAAGAATTTTGCGACTTCTTTATTCTTGAAAGAAGTATTGTTATCCAAAACTATCGTTGAAGGGATACCAAATAGTGCTATAATATGATCAAGAATAAAATCACAAATAACATCCACATTAGTAGAATGAAGAGGAATAGCCTCTACCCACTTCGTAAAGTAATTTGTAGCTGTCAGGTTGTATGTATGTCCTTGAGAAGAAGCTGGTGATATTTTTCCAATAAGATCAAAACCTCAAATACTAAAAGGCCAGGGAGCAACTTGATTACGAAGCTCACGAGTAGAAGCATGAATTAAATTACCATGTTTCTTAAACTGAGGACACTTCTTAACAAATGTAAAAGAATCTCGTTCCATTGTTTTCCAATAATATATTATTCTAAGAAGTTTATTAACTAAAGATTTCCCACCACAATGTCCCCCATAAAAACCAGAATGAGATTTTGCTAAAGCTATCAGAATTTCAGTTCTACCAAGACATATTAATAGAAAATCATTATAATAATGTTTGTAAATCGTATCTACCAAAATGATATAACGGGTTGCAAGCTTCCTAATATGATTACACATGTTCCTTGTTGCTGATTCAGGAAAGGTATTATCGTTCAAAAAATGAAAGATATGTGAATACCATTCATTCAAATGCAAGTTAAAACAATCAATAGTGACCTTATTAGAAATTGTAGGGTTTTTAAGAGTGTGTATAGTAAATTCAAAGTCTTTGGCATTATTCTCAAGACAAACCAAGGAAGCTGCACTTGCCATGGCATCTGTGTGTCAATTATCTTTCCTAGGAAAGGTATGAATCATATAAGAAGAAAATTGTGAAAGAATATAAAGAGCCAAATCTTTATATTGCGTCATTTTATTATTCTTAGTCTGATAACCCCCTTTGATTTTTTCAACAATCAATTGTGAATCCCTGTAGATTTCCAAGTTTTTAATATGAAGAGATGAAGTTTCTTGTAAACCAGCTATAAGAGCTTCATACTCCCCAATATTGTTAGTACAAGGAAAGTTCAATTTATATGACATAGGGATTGGTTTCTTTGTAGGATGGACCAAGATAATTCCTACACCAAAACATGTCTTACATCTAGAAACACCACAATATAATTCCCAAACATCTTCCTGCTTAATTGCCAAAATGTTCTCATCCAGGAAATACTATTGAGGTAATGCTTGTATTAGAATGAGGACAAGGAGCTTTAGTTAAATAATCAGTTAAAGCCTATCCTTTAATTGACTATTGAATAATGAAATTAAGATTGAATTTTGTTAGTAACATTGCCCATTTTTCCAGACGGCCAGAGAGATCAGTATTTAAGAAAATGTGCTTTAGAGGATCAAATTTAACAATCACATTAACCTCAACATTCAACAAGTAATGCCTAAGTTTTTGACAAGCACAAACTAAAGCCAAGCATTGTCTTTCTAAATCAGTATATATTGTTTCATAATCAAGTAAGGTCCGACTAATGTAGTACACTAGTCTTTCCTTACCTTATCGATCATGTTGAGCCAACAATGCACTCATAGCATTGGAAGTAGCGGAAGTATATAGATAGAAGGGTATATTAAATTGAGCAAGTTGTAGAATAGGAGGATTAGCAAGATACTCCTTAAATTTCTCAAAGGATTTTTTACATTCTTGGTTCCAAGAAAAAGTGGTATCTTTTCTAAGCAAGGAGGTGAAAGGAATTGTTCTATCAGCTAAGTTAGAAACAAAGTGACGAATAGCTTGTGTATTTCCTTGTAAACTACATAATTGAGAAATATTCTTAGGAGGAGGCATGTTAACAATAGCATCAATCTTTTCAGTATCAACCTCTATGCCTCACTTAGAGATTATAAATCCTAATAATTTACCAAAATAAAATCCAAAAGCACATTTCTTAGGATTCAAATTCATATCATGTTATAACTCCTAATTCTTTCAAATATTTGTCTTAAAATAAACACATGATCCTCTCTTTGTATAGATTTCGCCAAGATGTCATCTACATAATCTTCCAAAATCTTATGAATGTAACCATGAAAAATCAAGGTCATAGCACATTGATAAGTTGCTCCCGCATTTCTTAACCCAAAGGGCATCATGACCCAAAAAAATGTTCCCCAAGGTTTTATAAATGGGGTCTTAAGTTTATCTTCAATAGGAATAAATATTTGATTATAACCCAAAAAAAAAAGATAATAAAGCATGACCCGCTATCGAATCGACAATCATATCAATATTAGGTAATGAGAAATCATCTTTTAAGGGTACCTTATTTAAATCTTGAAAATTAGTGCAAATCCTTATCTTGTTTTCTCTTTTAGAAAAAACCACAATATTAGAAGTCCATTTAGAGTAATCAATAGAGCGGATAAACCCAGCACCTAATAATTTTTCAATTTAAGCTTTAACTAACAAGGCAATGCTTGGATTCATCTTTTAGATTTTCTATTTCATAGGTTTAGCATTTGGTTTGAGAACAATATTGTGTGTAAAAATGTTAGGATCGATACATGGCATATTTGATTATGTCCAAGAAAATATATCCTTCTATTCAAGCATGAGGAAAACCAATTGATCATGTTCATCTTGGATCAAACATTTCCCTACTTTGATTGTTTTTTCAGAGTCATTTTCATCCATTTTAACTTCAGTAGTCTCATTTATTAATAAATTAATTTTCATGGGAGAGTCCATTGGCAAAGAAGAAATATCTTGTTCTTCATGTTCTCCAAAATAGGCTTCATTATTTAGACAATAGGGATTTCTTATTTTATGATGAAATGTAGGTAGATCATCATAAGCACCTAAAAACCAGCTCGGGCTTCATCCTCAAGAAAAATATCCAAACTAGGTTTTTGATCCATGTGAAGAAGAAGCAGATTAACCAATTTCAAATGTCCACCGTAGATATAATTGACATTAAGAGGAAAAGTTGATGGTTGTTGATAAGGATTGAATCCTAGCTCATAAGTATAATCATAAACTTCATTGTCCAAGGGGACTTGTATACCCTGTTCATACTTACCACATCCTACCCCATTTAATCCTGATTTCCTATGCAAATGATAACCAAAACTATATCTATCGGCCATATCAGATTGAGTTAAAGGAGCGGCACATGTCACAATGTCATAGCAATCTGGTTTTATTGTATCAATTGTTTCTTCAAGTGAACCAGCAACAAAATTACTTTTTAATTCCTCAGAAAGTGGAGAAAGAATAAAAACTTATTTTTCAAACCCACTTTTCTCTTTTGTAAACTCTAACTCAAAAACATTATATTCTCCCATAAAAGAAGGATTAAAATCCAATGTTCCCCAATCATCTTCAGTCAAAGAAGAGGATGGAGCTTCAGATTGTTTAACTTAAGGTGGTTTCTTAGGTTCTTTACTTGGTTGTATAAGTTCAGGAACCTTAATATATTCCACATTTAAGAAAGGATTCGATGCATCATCTGCATGTAGTGTATACATGAGATTTTTATAAATGAACCTAATCTTATGATGAAGAGTAGAAGGAATCACATGCATAGTATGTAACCAAGGTCTTCCTAAAAAAAGGTTATAATTGAGAGGTCCAGGCATAACGTGAATAGGTGTATTAATAAAAACTGGACCAACCTTAATAGGTAGCGTAATAATACCCAAAGTTTTCTTTGAAATGTTATCAAATCCATGAATAGGGATATTATCTGGTTGAATGGTTTTAAGATCATCCTTAATAGCCTTAATCATATCCATGTTATAAACATTAAGCCCAGATCGATTGTCAATTAATTTTCTATGAATGGTACTCTGATTGATAGAAACAACAACCATAAGAGCATCATATTGATTTTTCACCTCAAGAGAAGGTAAATCATCATCAGTAAACACAATAGGAGGTACAAAAGGCATAGTATGCATGCACTCCAAAAATGAATTAATATTCTCTTGATTAGGAGGTAGAGCAGGAAAACTAGATAAATATTTTTGTAATGCCTTATGATATGTAGGAGAAGTTTGAAGTAATTCCCATACAGATATCTTAGCTAGAATAGTGTGTAATTGCTCAACTAAGCCATAATCCTTCAAGGAAGAAGGTAGCCTAGGTGCTTGAGGAAGCATGAGTTGAGAAGGAGGTAAAGAGGCTGGGATAGTAGGTTGAGGATTATTCCTTGTGCAATAAGAATGTGAAACAGAATTCATATTATCAAAGAAATCCAAAGGATCTTTACATTTACCCTTAATAGTTATTCGAGAACATCCTTTTACCATCATCAAAGGTTTAGGGAATAACATTATAGGTGCCTCAATGTTGCAAATAGTGGAACATGAAGGGAACCATGCACACACCCTATAGTAAAGGTCAATTGGAGAAGTTGTGGAGGAGGATGAAATAGGCATAGGATCCATGGAGATATCATTTGAAGCATTTTCATTCTCACTTCCATGTACCTCATTAAGGGATCTATCTTCCTGTGTAAAAAAAGCCTCATCAAATTATTCAAAACAAAAGTCATACATGTTGAACACAAAATAAAATTACAAGCATGTAAATGTTTTTGTGTTTTTAAAGAAATTTTGTAAATTTTTATGTATTTTGGAATATAAATGCAAGAGCATAAAAGAAAACTTACTTCTATATGCATGAAATATCTAATATGAAATGTAAATCTAACACCAAAGAGAAAGAGTTGTCTATCATGGGGTCATGAAAATGTAAGGTATAAATTTGGGTGGTCTCCTAAATAAGGTTTGAACAATAGAGATTTGCATGTAAAAGAGACCCTATGCCATATTCAACCATTTACATTTAATTTTATTTGATAACGGGTGTAAATCTGGAAATGAAAGCAAAGAATAATTGAGTAAAATACCTACCTCATATCATAGCAGATGTGGAAATACCATTTTTCTAAAGCCTGTGTTGAGTTTCTCAATAATTTAGGACCAGATCTAAGATAGAAACGCAGAGACGGACAAAACCCAGAAATCATTTTCCATTCCGACATAGTTCCGATTTTGACCCTCAAGTCAATGCCACCTTTGACCCAGAATTTTTTATTCTAACCTAGGGCAGAATCTACCTAAAAATTCTTTGATAGGAAATCTCTTTTCGAATCCCAAAATTTTTCCAAAAAGGGTATCTGAATCTGCACTCTGATCTGCTTTTCTAAACATGTACTTCCTGAAACAGCACCTCCAAATATCTGAAAAAGAGGGGTTTTAGGGTGGCTATATAGGTTTTGGCCTTAGTCAAAACCCCATTTCGGTGATCTCCACCTCCATGAATAGCCAAATATAGTATAATGTATGTGTGTGTATTTCTCTTGAAAAGAGATTTGAGTGTGTAATGTCAAGATCTAATCCTCTAGATTAAAACCCTAACATGAATTGAAAATGAGAAAGCAATGCATAGATTTGAATATGATAAAGAAAGAATACCAAGCCCCCAAGGCTAAAGTATTCCTACCAAACTTACAATCCATAGTTTCTACCCCATGATAGTATATTTTGAATGCTTGAATGTTGAAAATGGTGCATCCAAGAAGAAGGAAGGAAAGAAGACTCTCTCTTGCTCCAATGAAGATCCACAATAGCTTGTTCACAAAAAAATGCTTGTATGTATTAATGCATAATCATATCTTTTCATTCTATATCATCCTCTTTCTTTCTTGCATCATTATCATGTCATAATCATAATTTTGTCATATCATCTTATGATTTTTGTAGGATTTGAGATAGACAAATCCATAGTTCGCCAAGAACCCCTACATGCAAATGACCTGTTACAGAAAGGAAGCTGAAGAAACAAAAAACAAATCTTGGAAAATCTCAAGTGGTGTGAAATAAATTATATTCCAACATAATTAACCAATAATTACAAGATTTCAACCTATAAGGTGAACGAAACCCTAAAAATGTAAAAATCTAGGTTGTGCATAATAATTAATATAAATATTAATTATTTGCACCTAAGAGATAGCTTAAGTAAAATAGAGTAATAAACAACTTAAATAATTAAATCAAAGTGATCTAATTAGTAAGTGAAGACATAATTACTCTAACACCCCCCGTTAAGAGAATCTCAAGAGGTAAGCTAACCTAGTACAACTATGAAAGAAGGAAATGGGTCCCGACAACAAGGCCTGATCAGGTACCCAATACAAGGAAATCTTTGTAAACTAGAGACAAGGGAGAAAACCCAGTGGGAAAAAACCCTATCCAAAAAGAGATAGAACAAACATGCTGAAGGAAACATGAAGGAAGGAAGGCCTCAAGAAGGTCCCCAAGGACAACCTCTGTCACTCCAAGCATAGAACGAAACTGAAGATAGCACCGAGATGCAAAAGATTTGGTGAAGATGTCAACAACCTATGCATTAGTGGGAATGTACTCCAAAGTGAGAACACTGTCTTGAATCTACTGACAGATGAAATGCATATGAAGCTTAATGTGTTTAGTGCACTAATTCTCCGCCGGGTTGCGGGAAATGTGAATAGCACTGTGATTATCGCACCACTAAATAGTGGGATGATCAGGAGGAAAACCAAACTCAGTCATCAACTGTCGAAGCCATAAAATCTCTTGAATAGCATGCACTGCAGCTCTATACTCAGCCTCTATAGATGAAAGTGCATGAGAATTCTACTTCTTACATGACCATGTGATAGGACCAAAGCCAAGACAAAGGACAAATCCAGAAGTAGACTTCTGATCATCAACATCACTAGCCCAATCTGAGTCAGTGAAGCCAACAATGTGAGGAGCCCCTAATGTGTAATGAATGACATACATAAGAGTGCCCTAAATGTATCTCAAAATACACTTGGAAGCTTGCTAGTGACTCTCATGAGGCTCATGTGAAAAATTAGAGACAAGACCAACTACAAAGGAGAGATCAAGACATGTGTGTGTCAGGTACAACAAACTACCAACCAACTATCGATATAATGTAGGATCCACTGAAGGTGAACTGCAAGAGGTAGACAAGGTAACACCTACCTAAAAAGGTGTGGGAGCATGCTTGCAAGAAAATATGTCAAAGTGCCAAAGCATGTCAAGAGCATACTTTTGTTGGTAAACAAAGATCCCAGTAGAGGACTGAACAATCTGCAGACCAAGAAAGTAGTGTAATGGACCAAGATCATTCATCTCAAATTGCTCCATCAATGCACGTTGAACATCCTAAATCATAGAAGATGAGCTACTTGTGATGAGAAGATCATCAAGATATAGCACAATGATCAAAAAATCATCCTCAAGACACTGAATGGAGACTATAGCATTGGAATGGTAGCGTGTGAATCCTGTAGAAAGAAGAAAGGAGTCCATCTTCTCATACCAAGCCCGAGGGGCCTGTTTGAGACCATACATAGAATGCTGAAGTCTCCAAACCAAGGAGGAATCCTAAAAAAATCCCTAAGGTTTGTCCATGTAAATCTCCTCAGTAAGATCACCATGCAAGAATGCACTCTTCACATCCATCTGAAAAATGGGTCATCCTTGAGAAGCTGCGATGGATAAGACAAGGTGAATAAAGTTCATCTTGGCGATAGGGGCAAATGTCTCAGTGTAATCCATACCCTCAACCTATGAGAAACCCTTCACAACAAGATGTGCCTAGTGCTTATCAATAGAACCATCAACAACAAACTTAGTATGATACAACCACTTGCATTGCACTAACTTTCTTCCGTTAGGAAGAAAACAAAGATCCCAAGTATTATTCTTCATCAAAGAAGAATACTCATCCTCCATAGCACTGTCCTACTCAAGATGTCCTGTTGATACTACAAATGTCTGAGGATCACCACAAATAGCATGAATTAGAAGGCTAGAACTTGTAATATGAGCCTGGGTATGACGGGAAGTGGAAGGGTCACCAGCGAGAGATCCTACAGCCTCAACTGTAACACAAGCCCATCTAGGCATTGGTGGAGGATCTTTTGGTGGAGGTAAATGGGGATCACCAAGATCATCATCCTCATCATCCTGAAAAGGAACTAGAAGCGATGAGGGAGTAGTGGTAAGTGAAGTAGATTCTTGAAGCAGGGTATCTACTGCAGGAAGGCGTTCATCAAACTGGACATCCCGTTGAAATGGAACCTCTCTGGAATCAGGATTGAATAAATAGTACACCTTAACATCCTCCCAGTAGCCAAAAAAAATGAGTTGTCAGCTCTTCTTCTCCATTGCTCACCTCTGAGCATCAGGCTCAAATGCCCATGCTTCACTACCAAAAACTTGGAATGAAGATACATCGGGCTTGACATGAGACCAAGTCTCCTCAGGAGTCATATGTCAAACTACCTTGTAGGGCATCCGATTCTGAATATAGTTGGCACAATTGACTGGCTCTACCCAAAAAGATGAATCCATGGACCTAGACTGTATCATACAATTAGCCATATCCTGAACTATTATGTTCTTTCTCTCTGCCACACCATTCTGCTGAGGGGTTTAGGGCACTAAAAAATTATGTTGAAGACCATGTTTAGAGAAAAAATCCCTAAAAGCTTGGTTCACATACTCCCCCCATTATCTGTGTGTATTTGTCAGATAGAAAGACCAGATTTCTTCTCCACAAATGTCTTAAAGACTTGAAATGAATCAAATACATCAGACTTGTACTTCAAAAAGAACACCCATGTGCGCCTGGAGAAATCATCAATGAAAGTAAGCACATATCTGTTACCAGAAATAGGAGTAGGAAATGAAATGAGGTCACTATGAATCAACTCCAATGGTGCCAAAGCACAAGTAGCTCATCCCTGAGGAAAAGGATCCCTATGTTGTTTTCCAAGAACACAACCCTGACAAACACCATCAGTGTAAGAAATCTGAGGAAGCCCAAGAACAAGTGCCTAAGTGCTCATCTGCTGAAGATATCTATAATTCACATGGCCTAAATGTTCATGCCAAAGTCTTCTCACTGAATCTGCATGTGCTAAAAGATAGAAATCTGTACCATCAGAAGGCTCAAATCCATCAAATCTGTATAGGCAGGATGTAGAGTCAACACTCCTAGTAGCCACAATCAAATAAGAATCATGTAAGTCCCAAATAACCACATCATGTGGTTAGAACTCAACTGTCTTACTAGAGCTAGAGTGGAAAATTAGTTAGATGGACAATAGGTTTTGTTAGCACTGCACATCAAATTTTTCAAATTCCCATGCTTTGGAAAAATTTCCTGCGTCTTTTGGTTCAAACCCATGTGTTTTCATGTCAAAATGTCATTTTGTGGCCAAGTTTTAAAATTTTCTCTATTTCCAGTCTTGGTCACTCACCCACGCTGATATTTTAAAATAACCTCTTAAGTGAGTGAGTGACCGATGAGTCATGTTTGGAATGAATAATAGAGTTGTGGTTATGTCCTATTAGGTCAAGTTAAGCGTGTGAGTGAGTGACTTGGTCATTAATCTATTTTACTTGCACAATAGCGATCCATTTTTAAAGTCAAGATATTAATTTGTGACTGACCGAGTAAGTTTTGTTGTGTTGATTGCTCACTCATGGGAAAGAAAGTTCTTTGTTAAAATTCTCAGCGAGTTAACGATGGGTTGAGTTTTTTGAGTATCATGCAATTGTGGTGGTTCTAAGTCTTTCATTTTTGGGTCCGCGACTAAGCGAGTTTCATAAGTTAAGGTTGATCACACACTCGGGCTTATTTATTAGGTATGTCTTTTGAAGCCGCGAGTGCGTGATGAAGTCATATTTTAGAAAGTGCTCACTCATGCAGGTTTTGACTATTGTGTTTTGTGTAGTGCAAGTACGCGATGTATTATGCATTCATCCTTAAATGATCCTTGTCGCCCAGTCACATGGTGGATATGCAATGTTAAGATAGATAGCGAGTGCATGACTAAATGTTTAAGTTTTGTTCTCGCTCACTCGCCATTGACTTGTTGTCTCCAATTTTAAGTTCACGAGTGCACGATGAAAGAAAGGATAGGTTATCGCTCACTCGCTCAGGTATAAAGTCAAGTGAAAAGATGCTTGTGGGTGTGTGATGAAGAAAAGTGGAAAGTTGATGCTCAGTTGCTCATGAAGAAAAATTAGTCAAGAAAGATCAGCAAGCGAGAAATTAAGACATGATAAAGGGACTCGCTTAGTCACAAAGGATTCATTAATAAGGAAATCTCAGTGGCGATTATGCAACACAATGAAAAAGGGTCATCGCTCACTCGCTAATGCGTATGAGCTAGAAAATATTGCAGAGCGAGTGAGCAATTAAGTTAAAATGCATAAAGAAAGTAGTCATCACTCACCTGCTCAGGTATAAAGACAAATTAGAAAGCCATGGTGACTGCATGACCAGAAAATAATATATGATTGTTTTGAAAACCTACTCACTCACTCAAGGAAAAGACATGATAAGTGAGGATCAGTGAGTGTGCGACTAAGAAGTGACTGAATAATGAAGATCATGTCGCTCACTCATAGAATTTGAATGAAAGTAAAGTCCTAAACGGTGAGTCTACGATTGATGAAAGGAGAAGTGATGTCACTTACTCACTCAAGTACAAATATAAATCATTAAGAGATAGTGAGTACGTGATTGAGAAGTAATGAAGCTGCCAGTTAGGTCATCGACCAGTTGCAAAGCATATGAACCAAAGCAAAGATAGATAGCGAGTGCGCGACTGATAGAATGAAAGGGTCTTGTTTCTCACTCGCAAGGACAAGTTTGAAATGTAAGAAAGGTATAGAGAGTTGGTGAGAAATTGACACGTGGTTCATTCCAAGCCTATGAGGGAAAAAAGGGAAACAAGGTGGGTGCTTTTTCCAGCAAGGATCATACAGTTTGAATTAATGGCAGCATTAGTTATAGAGAGATGATTGCATAATTTTGCAAGTGCAAGAATCTGACATTCAATTGGACAAGGCATCAATTTGATGACTATAAGTGTGAATGATTGAGCTTGATTTTGTACAGCTCTCATTTCTGCATCCTAATATTTTCTGTGAAGAGCGTTAGAGCTTGTTTGTCTGAAATAATTTGTCTGAGATAGTAATTTGAAGAGGAAGGATGAGTCAAGCTATTGTTCCCGCTACTTTGTATGGATCTAAAAAGAAGGAGGTTACACCAAAAAGATAAGTGGAAGAGTTTGCTAAGTTGATGCCTGGGACTCTAAATACAAATAGTGTGAATTGGGATGAATGGAAAGATAAATGGTGCTAATGCAAAAACCCAGTCACCCAAAATTACTCTGGTAATACATTATTCCATTATTTATTGAATTATAGGATTAAAGTAGTACCCATTTGTAATCCATGGGATTTGAATATGGTGAAATTGATTGTTCCTGATATCTATATTGACATAGGTCTTATTAGGAAACTAGCTAGAAACTACTACCTAGTAGCTAGGGTAATCAGGAAGAAGAATAAAAAGACCCTAGTTTCCATAGATAGGAGGTCAGTGATAGAAGTATTTAGAATCATTGGTGCACTGTGCACAGATATTGATTTAAAGAAGATTCAGGAAGACTATGTCAAGAGAGAGCATTTGATTAAGCAATATGAAATGCCCAAGTTTATGCCCAGAGTAGATAGGCACCTGGTAAAAATCCCAGACAATCTCAAACCACCTTTTGACTTATCCCTATTTCATCATTACATAAAATGCATGGTCTATGGTTTGAGAAGAGTTTTAGGTTTTGATGGAGATTCTACAGTGCCTCAAGATTTACTCATGATGGCTATGAACATTCAGCACCCAGAGGTTAATACTGATTATGACTATGTGGGATACATAGTTGACACTATTCATGCTACATTAGTGGAGATATAGTTAGATGCCCCAGTACCTACCTTCAAGCATTATTCTCATCTGATGTATATGAGTTTATATTATAATAGGGCATCTATGGATAAAGAGCTTGAATTGTTTGTTTCAGAGTATGGTGTTGATGCACCAATCCAAAGATGGACTTAGGTATGTGATAGTTCATCCATCAACTCATCATTTGTATGCTTTTGCAATTGGATTGTGGATCCAATTTTTAGTTTATTGGGAACAGATAGGCATAGACTTCCATTTGAAATTAGAAAAGTTTTGAGACCTTGGGATTATGTTCCAAACAGGACTACCTCTCACAATTGAGATGACCTTTTCTTCTTTGATTAGATTACTATCATCAGATTATATGGTTGTACACAACCACCTCACATCCTCCCCAAGTTTGTTCCTCTTAGGATTGCATTCCTAGAATTTATTTGGAAAATCACTTGGGTTGATAAAGAGTTTTTAGAGGGACATAGAAAGGGTACTTTTATCCCTATATTATGGGTAGGTTTTGACTTCTCCATTAGGAAAAGAGTTTTTGACCTGATTAATGACTTCTTGAAACAATATAGAATGTCTACAACAATTGCCAGATTCTATGATCTAGAACAATTTATCCAAACAACCCTAAAAAGAATGACTCCTTCGCAAAAGATTAGAGATCATGAGCCACTGGATGATGAAGATGTTGTAAGGAATAAGTTAAATAAGAATGAATCCCAGGAGAGGAGAAGGAAATGGAATAACCTCCTTAGGGAAGAAGTTGAGTGGAAAGATTCAGACAATTCTTTCTCTGGTTTTTTCCCTGATCTCCCATACTTGCAAAATATAGAGGAAATGCTTAAATCCTATGACACTCTAATGGAACACGTACTGCAATTTAGTGCTGAGGATGCACAGTCTCAAGGGTCCCCAATTCTTGTTGCATTGCATGACCCAGAACATCAGGAACAACAAGAGGAAGAGCATTAAGAAGAAGAAGAGGCCGGTGAGGAAGCTACCTCTAGAGAACCACCCAAAAAGAACACAAAATGATGCAGGATAGGAAAAGTATGGCCAAGGCTATGATTACTGAGCATGGAAAATATTTTAGAAAGTTAAAAAGACAATTACAAAAGGAGCCTCCAACTAAAGGCCAAGGGGATAACCAAATGGTTCTTTTTGAAAAGGATGACGAGAGAGTCATGATGGCTAATGAATTCATGAAAGATGATGAATTCATAAGGTCTGAAGAATTCAAAACTTTTTTAATCAATTTGAAACAAAAGGACTTGAGGAAAGGATTGACTATAGGTGAAGAAAGAGCAGATAAAAATTAGGAGATTGTAAAAATACTCCAGGATTATGATCCTGAGAGTGAACTAATCACTATGGAGCAAGCTAGGTTGTTGGTACAAAATAGTGGAGTGATGTTGATGCTTGGTTGGGACTTACAATCCACATTTTTCATTGATCAAATTAGGATGCAAGAAGATCCCCTGTTAAAAATAGAGTTTGAGATGGATGAAGTTTTGAAAGGATCAGGATTTGATCCTAAATCTAAGACTCTTGTTGTATGGTGATTGGCCCCTGCTACACAAAAGCCTCTGGTCATGACTATCAGAGAGGAAAAGAGGGTAGACAGAATGATATTGAATTTGTAGAATACTACAGACACTAAGATAGCTAATTTAATGACACAAGTCTCATTCATGAACTTGGAAAAGGTTGATGACTTGTCTAAGAGGTATGAAACAATTTTTGTCCAAATGATGGCCTTAGAAAAAAGCATGAAGAGATGGTGGTTAAGAAATACACATTGGAAGAAGAAATTGTTAAGTTGAATGAGGAGTTAGTGGAGAGTAAAAGAGAAAAGACTCCAATTCCTCAAGAAGTGTCAAAGACTGAAAAAGATGCTGCCACAGAGGCAAAAGAGGAATTAGCAGTGGCAGAAGGCCATTCCAAAGAAATGTCACAAGGATAGAGCATAAATGTCATGTCCATCATACTGCCAATACTTCAACATCGAATTGATGTTTTGAAGCAGAAGACTGATATAGTGTATACACTATATGGTTCATTGCAAGAAGCATCACATGTAGCAGCTGAGGCTATAACACTCTTGGAGCCTATCTTCAAAACTTGGTCAGGAAGAGACAGGTTGGTGGAAAAATTAAAGACAACTATGTTATATAATGAAGGTTTTCCTGACAAGATCACAAATACAATATAAATGATCAATGAGGTGAATAACACATATAGTTTCTTCAATGGTAAGGTTGATCTGATAAACAATAAGTTGCAACTATTTGGTGACTAGTGCCCTCCTTTGATCCCAAAAATACATGATGAAGTTGGCATTCTGAAGCCGCAATAAGATTGGACAAATGGATTTGATGGGATATTCACAGATGATGAGATGAAATAGCACCTAGAAAAGGATGTGAATGCTCAATACTGCAATGGACTGCTTGACAACCTATTCAAGGTTGAGAGAGACGTGGCAAAATTTGTTACCGAGGCCAGATCAACTGTTGATGCTAGATGGAAAGAGGTTGTTGCCAAATTGGAATAGGTGAAGACTTTTGATTGGCCCACCACAAAAAAGGTCAATAGGTGGGAAGTGAAGCTAAAAGGATGAAGAGGATACTGTCAAACTGCGTCAACAGACCCTATTCAGACTTCGCCAACTTCTGCCACCTGTGTTCGGTTGCAGTTTTTGTCAACTGCAATTTGTTATTAAAAAAGATTTTGTAAATCTTTCCCTATAAGTCTATAGCTTGTTGCATCCTTAGTTATAAAAGGATTCCAAGACTATTGGGAAATGGATAGTCATTTTTCATTGTGATGTTTAATATAAAAACTCTAGTTTAAGACTTATAAAGCTTTTTGGGTTTTGAAATACTGTTGATTGTAATAACAATTTTGATCATGAATATAAATGAAATCCATCAAAATTTTTCTTAAAAATATGATGAGAATTTTGTCTTCATTATGTTTTTTTTGAATTTTATGTTGATTAAATGTTCAAGGAATGTTCAGTTTATGCATCTGTTAGGCAGATTTTGAAATAATTTTAGGGTTCTTTCAAGGAAAGATTAAAATTGCCTTAGGAGTATTTTTTAGTGGGATTCAGGTTTATAATGAATTTTTCGAATTGATTTTCTATATGTGTGAGGGTAGATGTATAAGGTATGTCTATGCTTATGTCAGACTCTATGACTATCTTGAATTTATGTTTATGACTAAGAGGGTTAAAACTATGTAGCAGTGACTCCGTGCCCTAGGACTAAGCACTGGTCTATCCTCCATTGAATTAAGTGACTATCACTACTAAAATTGATCTTTAATCATGGTTTGGTCTATTTTCAATAAAATTTATAGTGATTAAATCCTATAATTCCATTCATATTCAACTGGAATAATTTAGTGATTTCATTATTCTGAGTTAGAAGGGTAATCCCGCCTGAGTTAATGGAGCTCAAAGTGTAGGATGTTTTAAAAACTTGTTTCTGTCATTCTGTATCTTTCCTGGTCAGTGTCTAGGGTAGATAGAGAAAGCTCTCTGAGAATATTTTCATATCAACAAGAAAAAGAACTAACAGGTTTGTCAAGATGTCAAGGACAAAAAAAAACATTCTAAAGAGAACCCCCCGCTAATCCAACAAAACCATAACCCAAAACTGAAATATGTGATGAGTTCCCAACAACAATCTATGAAGTAGCACAAGGAGTAAGAGAGGTGACCAACTACTAAGTATGAGTCATATGGTGAGAGGAACCCGAATCTAAAATCCAGGTGGGCCCAGAAGTCATTGGTCGTGTAGTAAGAGCATGACCTTTCCCTGCAGGGGAGGATTTGGACTGGGGAGAAGAAATGTGATGCTCCTGCATGGCTTCCTCTAAAGCCTCCAAATGTTTCCAACACCTAAAAATGGGATGTCCATCCTTGCCACAAAAACTACAGCTCTCAACTTATTTCTTCTTAGTCTTGGAGGTAGACTTAGTATAATTCAAAGAAGATTTACCCTTCAAAGGGTTAGTTGGAGGTTTTGAATCAGTTTTCTATACAGGTTTGGAGGAATACTCATTGCCTACTGAATATTTCTTTGGTTTAGCTTTCCATTTTGGTTTCCCCTATGAAGACTGAGCAACCAATGCTTGGCTGGAAGAGTCAGAAGCATCCATCTGTTCGATCTTTGCATGTTCCCGTGTCAACCGATCATAGAATGTCTCAAAGAAAGGCATGGTGTGTTTGGCACCCAAAGCATCCATAGTGGAGTAGAAAGTGGAAGAAAATCTCTGATACTATCCTCTCAACTTTGAGAGTATCAAAAAGATACACTCATCATCTACCTTGTTCCTCCCACATCCCTGCAAAACTGAATGCAGATATTTGAACTTCATCAAGAAGTCCTCTATAGTGGAAAAGCTAGTAGGAGTCAAAGTGGTCAACTCTGCATCAAGTTGAAGTGCCTGGAACTCATTCACTGTGCCAAAAAAATCTACAAAACTGCTCCAAATAGCCCAAGGAGTAGTCAAACCATCCAGGTGAAAAAGGAGACTATCAGAGATGTTTAGTGCAATCAAGCCCATGGCTTCATCTATTTTGTTTATGTGTTGAAGAACCTCAAAGGGGCACTAAAAACTAGGTTGGTGCTCATCTAGACATGACCATAAGCCATGTGACATAAGCATCCTGGTCATGTGTGCTTTCTAGGTGTGATAGTTATGCACTATCAATCGGGCCACAAATGGGTCTGATATTTGAGAGAAGAAGACAGAAGTAGAAGGGTCTTTTCTGAAGTAAATTACAGAAAGGAAAATGCACCCCCCAAAATGTATAATTCTATCCCCCATACACCAAAGATATAACTATATAAAGAATGAAAAACAAGGAGAAAATATGGATGCCAGATGCAGAGATGGAGGAAACTAAAGCCTCTAATTTGATGCTAAAAATAGGAACTCAAATAATCAAATCAGAAAATGAGAGTAGCATCATCATCTCTGGCTTGGAAAGAGCTCTCTGGTGATATTTCATTTTCTGAAAAATGACACCGTATGTGAAAGTTATGCCCCCAAAATCAACTACACCTCCAAAAAATGATATCTCTAGACAAACTCAAAGACGACAAAAATTTGACGATCAAATAATCGTCGCAGTGCCCAGGAAAAAATTTGATGGTCATTTGCACATCACGGGCCTGTCTCACCAGGAAATTTTCTGGTGGCCAGAAATTTTGAAAAAATGGTCAGAAAAAATGAGGGGCCGAAAAGTGATGTTACTTTCTAGTGGGTGACATCACTCCTATGGAGGCGATGGCAGCAAGGTAAAGGTGGTGGCTGGGCTGCGCTACAACATCTCTCAAGTGGCATTGCACCGATGGTTGCAGCTGACCAGTTGGTGGCACGTCGGTGGGGGTCGGGCATGGGTTGCCCCAGGCTGGCACGGCAGCCACGTGCGGGAGCTACGACCGGCTGCGCCCCAAAAAATCCCTAAAAAGCCTTTTTTGGATTTATTTTTTTGGATGTTTGCCTAAGGAAGCGTGTCGTACAGCCTTGAGGAGCGAAAAAGTTTTCTAGAAGCTAATGTGGCCGAATATGGCCAACTTTATATGAAAAGTTAACCTCTCGGGCCTTCTAAGCATAATGGCGGTGTCCATTTTGGCTCAAAGTGCTCCAGAAAAATTGTCTCTTCTAGATCTAAGAAGAAAACCCTAGAGAAGCTATAATTTTCATCCTCGATTTGGGGCTTCAAGACATCTAGACTAGGCAGCAGCAGGGAAGCTCTTGTACCATGTAGGATTTGAGACAGACAGATCCACAGTTTGCCAAGAACCCCTACATGCAAATGACCTATTACAGGAAGGAAGCTAAAGAGACAAAAAACAAAGCTTGGAAAATCTCAAGCGATGTGAGAGAAATTATATTCAAAGATAATTAACCAATAATTACAAGAGTTCAACCTATAAGGTGAATGAAACCCTAAAAAGGTAAAAAGCTAGGTTGCGCATAATAATTAATATAAATATTAATTATATGCACCTAAGAGACAACTTAAGTAAAATAGAGTAATAAACAACTTAAATAATTAAATCAAAGCGATCTAATTAATAAGTGAAGACATAATTACTCTAACAATTTTCTCTCATGAAGAAATGAAGGCAAAAGAGAGTGTTTATATAGAGATCTGAATATAGACCTCCTAGGGCAATGCAAGTGACCCAAATTCAAAAATTGCCTTGAATTATTGTCCAATTACAATCACTAACCAAGGAGGGGATGTATTAATCTAAATATCAGGGAAAATACTTCTACATCCAGACTTGGGGACCAATTTTCAAGTTTAGAACCCCGATAAGCTCCACATTTGAAAGCAATGACCAACACCTAATAGAGGTCAAGTTCAACCTCGAACTTGACCTAGGTCAAGGTCGACCTTGATTCTGACCTAGGTTAGAATTTACCTCAAACCAGACTTGGGGTTTCAAGCTGGTCTCCTTGGGAAATCTGCAGGATTCCCAGGTCAACCGGGGACCTAAGAAGGTGAGAAAACACACCAGAATGCTGGATAGAGGCACAAAGGCCAAAGAGGAGGTATGATGAAGATTAGGAGATCTAGTTCATAATTTCTACCTAAAAATAAAGCCTCAAAGAGGGAAATTATGGAGGACCCATAGGATCCTAACCCTAGTTTCACCTAGAGATGCAGAATCAAGTGCATATGCATCCTAAATGCAAATATAATATGAAAGTGTGCTAAACGAGGGTGCTAAACCTACCAAAATGGAAGTGCTTCCATTTTAAGATGATAAAATGGTTTGAGGGACATCTCAAGATAGTGGTGGTTCAATTACTCCATCTTTTTAAGTCTTTGAGATTATATAGATTCGACCAGCATAATAAACTTGTTTGGAGTTACTCTGTGGATGGGATTTATTCTGTTAAAAATGGTTATAACTTGATTTATCTTCAACGACACCAGCATTTCAATTAGTCTAAAGTGTGGAACTCTAAAGTGATTTCTAAGATTTGATTCTTCTCATGGATGGTTTGCCATCAGAAAATCCTCACATTGGATAACATTTAGAAAAAGAAATCCAACTGGTCAATAGTTGTTCTTTAAGTAAACATAATTTGGAATCCATTTCTTACCTCATGTTTATGTGTCAATGTTTCTAGCAGCTCAGGCAGAAAATTATGTCTCTATTTTCAAGGCAGTGGATATGGTCCAAGGACCCTCAGATATTCTCCTAAGGTTGGTCTCCTCCCACCTATCACCCTTTCACTTATGAGTTGTGATGGCATTATATTCTTCATGTGAGTTGGGCCTTATGGAAAGAACATAACAATCTCATGTTTAGAGAAACATTTAATGATTGGGAGGCAATATTCTTTTCTATTGTTAGTAATATCAAGAAAATAATGATAAATATTATTCAAATTAAGCACAATTCTACTCCTTCCTATTTAGATTGGTAAATTGCAAGAAATTGGGCTCTTTCCTCTTGTCTTGAAGGCTACCAATCCCCTCTTTTGGGATTCAAAATTTATATTAAATGCACTCCTCCCAAGATTTTTGGTGGGTTAAACTCAATTTTTATGGCTCATCTATTGGAAACATGGGTCATGTGGATGGGGTAATCTAATTAGAGACAAGTATAGAAAAATCCTTTTAGCCTATATGGCTAGCTCGGGGTTAAAAGTTTCTTGTGTGGCAGTGGATATTCACAGTATTGAGTTGGTCCTTAACTATGGTAAAAAAAAGATAATAATTGAGGGGGATTCTCTTAATGTCATCATGATGCTAACATAATTAGTTAAACAATAATGGGAATCAAAAGATTTCATTATCAAATGTAAAGGCTTAGCGGACATGCAAGATAATGTCAGATGCTAGCACACTTTCTATGAAGGTAATGGGGCTGCTAATAGGTTGGCGACCATGATTTTTTTTACAAACTCAATTCATAATTTGTTTGAAGCTCAAGAATTACCACTAGAGACACATGAGGCTATCGAAAAAGACATTTTGACACTTGTAAAAGGATACACAATTACCACAAGCTATTTATTATGATAAAAGTTAATTATTATCTTATGGTGGAGATATTTTTGAGATTATATCTTTGTTTATCTCATAGTATTCTCTAGAATTTTCATATCCTCTACTGCCTTCTCTGTCAAGCATATTTTCAACAAAAACATGTGAGGAGGCCTTACTTAGGCAGAGGCTAATAAATATGATGCGTTCAAGAAAAATGCACCTTTCAAGGCCTATTCTATAAGATGGACATGTCGATAATTATATTGAAGGAATGAAGGATTTCATCCTAAACTTTCTAAGAAGTTTGCTAAGTCCTAGGACCAAGGAAAGGTGAATTTTTGGTTCATATCCTTTCTGGTCTTAGTGGAATCAATTATGGCCACTACTAGGATTATTATAGATGGAAATTCTATTATGAGAAATTCCAATTCTCATTATGAAAAGGATTTTAAGAAATTCCTTGACCAAGGTTAAAAATACCTCATCTACAGAATGACTTCAATTGAGAAGAACTCCTTAGTGAATTTGGAATGATGTAGCCCTTGTGATAATCAATTTTATCACTCTAGAAGTTAGGTTTAAGCTCTTTCACTCCCAAATATTTCCTATGCTCAATCATTTTCATCATAATATCAAGCTCAAGTTCCTTTTTTTCATTTTATCTTCCCTATCTTAGTATGTGATAACATCTAAAGATAATGGGCTCCTCATTTTCATCAAGGTTTAATACTCCACCTATATAAATTTCATCTAGCTTTGACCCCTGAGGTAGGCCCAAATAATCCCATACTAATTGATGAATTAAGTAACCAGGTGGATAGTTTTAAGGCTTCTCCTTCTTTAATAGTCTCTCCTCCTCCTAACTTGAGTATGGTTAACCCTCTAAGGAAAGCCAAGTTGAAAGATCTAGGTAAGGAAAAATAGATGGAAGAAATTTTTCCTGTCTGTGAGGATTATTCTTCCTCTTGGTCAACTAGGTCAGAGTAGACCCCCAAAAATACAAATATTAAAAATTATAGCTAGGTTCCTAATCCCCCTTCCCCCATTTCTACTCTAGAGGCCTTTAAGAGAGACCCTAAGGTCCCAAAAAATGTCTCCCCTCCCTACTATGATAACCCCAACTCTCTTGATGAACTTCCAGATTATTCATGTATTGTGAATAAAGTTGATAAATTATTCATTCCCTACAAGTGCTAGAATGCCATAATCAAGTGGCTAATTTCTCAAGTACACACAACCATAAAGAAAATTAATAGGTTGGAAGCTATTATTGACGGAGAGGAAAAAGTGAAGGATTGGTCCTACACCAGTGCAGATGATAGTGTTTGGGAGGTTTCTAATGAGATAGCTCAAAAATTAGATAATTGAGAAAACATTAAAAAATATGTTCACGAGCTAAAGGCTTTGATTCCCTCAAATGAAGAGAAATAGGAGATGCTTTGGGTTGTGGCCAATCAAAATCAAGTCAGAAAAAATTTAGTGGATTTGGTAAATTTTAGTAAGGAGATGAGGGATAAAATGACTTCTTATTTCAGCACTCTCTAGGAGGAATTGGAATATAAGAAGGCCAAAATGAGGAAACGCAAGGAGATTTTGCAAGTGGTGTGGAGGGAGTCCTAGACAAGGATTTTATAAAGAATGTGGGGACTTTGAAATAGTGGTCCATCGTATTTGGGATTAAGTACTCTTCTCTTTCTTCTCTTAGTCTGATTGAGAATATATATATGATCTAACTAATGGTAAGTATGCCATCTCTACTCTCAATTCAGTTATTGATAAGAATATAGCATATATGGAAAACCCTTTGTTTGGGAAATTCATGGGACCTAGGTCAAAGATATAGGTAGAGTGATCCTTTTCAGGAGAAAAGTAAAGGTGAAGAGGAGGTGGATGTTTTGGTCACATCCAAGGGATTATTTTTCTTTGTTTTTCCTTGTTTGGAGGATATGTCATCCATTCTCTGTGGTGACATGTGGGTTATTGGTAAGGCCTCCCTGGCCCTTAAGAGATGGGAGATGAGACTAGACCTCATTGAGTCCTCCTTCAATGCATTCCCTATGTGGATCAGACTACCCAGTTTACCTGTGGATTTCTAGAATAAGGCTATTTTAAAGGTATTTTTTATTGGTTTGGATTTCTTCTTTCTATAGATGGCACTCTGATCTATAGAAAATGCATCTTTTATGCTAGATTATGTATTTATATTGATCAATATGTTGATTTTCTATCATCTATTTATGTTAGTTTGATGATAGGAACTTGGAATCATAATATTCAATTTAAATCCTTTGGTTTTGGCACTAGGTGAAAAAGTGCCCATGTAAGGCTCATACGGATTCTACCCAGATGAAGAAGGTTTAGAAGGAGAACAGGGGGAGGGAGTGACCATGAGTCAAGATGATTAATTTTCTAAAAATATTTTGAATAGTGATAATGATCATAAACATGTCTTAATAATAGAAGGAAAAATTTAACTATGTATGGACTAATAGTCCACCCATACAAATGAGAGGGGGGTGAATCAATTGTATACCCAATAAAATAAATTTTGTCCTTATAAACTAGATATATAATGCAAATATGAGCCAATCAAAAGAAACACAATAACAAAATTATTTGTCGAGGAAAACCCTCTGAAGGGAAAAACCCAGGTGGGAATTAATACACACAAATAATGCACTAAAAATATTGTGTCCCTATTAGGAGATCAACCCTATTAGGATCTTATTATTACATGCAGTACATAGTCCCCATTAAAGAAAAAACCCTATTAGAGTCAAGAGAAATAAGGATCTCTCTACTTAGGCCCACTTCTCTAATGTGAAGGTTAAACACACCTTCTAGATCCGTTGTCCAAATACATGTATATGAGTATACTATAACCAGTGAGCTAATTGATAGTAACTTTCTTTTCCTAAATAGTTCCAATGAAGTTCATCATGATCACTATTTTTTCTCTACATCTAGTACACTTCATAATCACAAGCTCATAGCATCACCATGATCAAATCCATCCTATGCCACATGAAGAAACAACTCTCCTTTATACAAGTTACAACAAGGAATTAGGCCATCCTGCTAAGACTTTCCCAATGTAAACACAATTATATAAACCCTTCTTGAGATACACATGGTACCTTAAAAAATTACACATAAAATACAAATCATGAAATAAGCACTAATATCCATAATCCATGCTCGTCATCCTCTAAATACATTACACCTTTGTATTCAGCCACAAATAGGTATTCGCAAGTTCAAATGCCATAGCTAACATCACCAAGAACTTAGTGACCCAAGAATCAGAAGGATTTTTCTCTCATTTATCATCTACCATTCCTTAAGCTCACATCCAAGTTATAAAAAAATCTCAGACACCAGGTCTATAATAATTCCCTATCACTGCACTGTAACTAGTCTTTACTAAAACAACTATAATTCATGCAAAATGCAATATGAAATCCAGAGACCTTAGATATAAGGTGTGCATACTTACCTTTAAAAAAATTTATGTTTTCATATACTAAAACACCATACACTATCTGTACACAACTATTATTTGTACATGTGATAACTAGTCTTTCTAAATTTTCTAATGTACCCAACTGAAACATATGTTGACATCAATGACAAAAAATGAATGTCAACACCCCACAAATAAAAATTTCCAACAATCTCCCACTTTGGCATTGATGGAAACATATGTGAATATCTATCAACCAAAAAGTAGCCTTCTTAATAAAACTTTCTCAATATCCTCTTCACACCTCCCCCTAAGAAAGTAGGTATTTTTCACTTATAGCTCTCCCCCTTTAACATCAATGGAAAAGGGTGCCCAACTACTTTCCCTTCTATGTACATCTTATCACTGGAAAGTGTAGATTTTTCCAATATTCATATGTGCAACAAACCAGGTGCTTGATCACCCAAATATGCTTTGTTATGTTCTTCTATCACTCCCCCTGTAGAGTGCACAAAGCATAAAGTCTAGGGAATGATATAGCTATGATAGCTAGTGGACTAATGTATTCCTACATCATTTAGTTCTCGCAAGGAGGGGTTCTCACCCCAAGCATACCTCTAAGATACTCACTGAAATCTTTTGACAAAGGTTTTGAGAATATATCTACTATTTTCTCCTTTGTACTAATGTACTCTAATATGATTTCCTTCTCTACAACCTTGTCTCTCAAGAAGTGATATTTGATTGAAAAGTGTTTAGTATTTGAATGCATAAAAATATTCTTTGACGTGTTTACTATGCTTGTATTATCACAATGAATAATAACTAGCTCTTAAAAGGTTACCACAATATATTTTAGCATCTGCTTCATTCAAACAACTTGTGTACAATTTATAGGAGCAGCTACATACTCTTACTCAATAGTAGATTGAGCTATACAATCATTATTTTTACTCAACCATTGAAATAACCTTTTTACAAGGAAAACTTCTCCACCACTGGTACTCTTTCTATCATCAATAGTTCCTGCCTAATCTGCATTAGTATAAGTATGCAATGTAAGATTATTAGAATTTTCACACCATAAACTATATTCCAATGTTCCTTTCATATATCTGAATATTCTCCTAAGTGCAAAAAATGAGTCTCTTTACAATCTTCTTGAAACCTCAAAACTATTCTAGCATTAGCAATGTATAGTCTAGTGTGAGATAGATATTCTAATCCTCCAATCATGGATCACTAGCTTGTTTGAAAAAACACTTTTAGATTCATCAGTAGTAGCAAGCTTGCATTTAGCTACCATAGTTATTTCAACAGGTTGACAATCTTCCATTCCAAACATTTTCAACAATTCCTTAAGATACTTGGTTTGAGAGATAAAAATGCCATGTTCATTTTGAGTAATTTTCCAACCATTGAAAAACTTCATTTCATCAATCATAAACATTTCAAACTCACTCTTAATTTATTCAACAAATTGGTTTCTCATTTCATCATTGCCTCATAAAATAATGTCATCCACAAAGACTTCAACAATTAGGATTCCATCTTCACTAGCTCTCAAATACAAATTACTATCTACACTACCTTTTCTAAAACCAAGATGCAATAAATACTTGTCTAACCGAGCATACCATGCTCTAGGTTCTTGTTTCAATCCATAAAATGCCTTCTTTAACCTAAAAACAATATTTACATCATCTATCAAAGGAAAGCCAATAGTTTCCTCTATGTAGACTTCTTCTTCTATGTCTCCATTCAAGAATGTAGAATTCACATCCATTTGATACACTTTAAAATCTTTATGTGCTACATAAGCAAGAAAAAATCTCATTTCTTCTAATATAGAAACACTTGCAAATTTTTATTCAAACTCTATACCTTCCTATTGTGAGTAGTCTGTGCAATCCAATCTAGCTTTATTCCTTAAAACCATGCTTTCTTCATTTATTTTGTTTCTGAAAGCCCATTTAGTACCAATCACATTCTTATCCTTAGGTCTAGGAACCAAATCACAAGCATTGTTTTTTCTGAATCGAGTTCAATTCTTCTTGCATTACTTTAAACCAAGATTCATCTCTACATGTTTCATAAGTAGTTTTAGGCTCAACTTGTGAAATCAAAAAAATCTCATTTCTAATATTAGATCTTTTCATCATACCTTTACTTGCATTACTATTAATTTGATTTTTAGGATTATTTTCTGAACATACCTTGGTTTCTTTGGTGTTTGAGTAGTATCATTCAAGCATACCCCAATTGCATTGTCAAACTCAATTTTTATTTTCTTCTTTTCTTATAGTTTCTTCACTATGCTCTGGAATCATATCACAGTCATACATTCTTTGTTGAATCTAAAACTTCTCATCAATCTTCACATTAGCACTTTCAAATGTCTTCCTTGATCTCAGATTCAAAAATTTGTAAGCCTTAGTTGTTGTAGAATATCCAAGGAAAATTACTTCATCACTTCTAGCACAAAACATTCCTATCTCGTCATCCCTTTTGATATAACATTTTCTACCAAATATTATGAAATATTTCACATTGGGAGTGTAACCAAACCAAAGTTCATAGAGTGTCTTATTCATACCTTCTCTAATCAATATTCTATTCAAGGTGTTGACCAATGTATTAACAACTTCCCTCCATTACATATGTGAGACATTTCTTTCAAGAAACATAGTCCTAGAAACATTTATTATAGTCTTGTTTCTTCGTCTTTAATTCAATTCTTTTGTGGTCTCCTAGATGTAGATGTTTGTCTATATATTCCATGCTATTTGTAGTAATCATTAAACACATCTAATGTAAATTCTCCTCCATTGTGTGACATTAATCATTTTATCTTTAAAGCCGATTCATTCTCAACTCTTACTTTGTAGATCTTGAATTTTTCAAATGCTTCATACTTGTCTTTAAAAAATGCAACCCATACTATCCTAGAATGATCATCAACAAAGAGTATAAAATAACTTTCACCATAGTAAGATCTTTTTATTTTTGGACCACAAAGATATTTTTTCACCAAATCAAACTTCTCCTTTGTTGAATAATATTTTCTCTAAAACATGCTCTTAGTTTATTTTCCCATCACACATTCTCAAGACATGGTGTTAGAAGGCTTCACAATTTTTGGTAGATCTATGACTTCATTTGTGTTACTATCCTTCAAAAATTTATCAAAATTTATATGAAAAAACCTTTTATGGCATAACCAACTATCAAGTATCTTCACAATAAAATAGGTATCCTTTGTAGTATTTAGTTCAAACACATTACCTTTTGAATTTATACCAGATGTGATCAAGTTTCAAGATAGACCTCTGATAGTGCACTTTCCATCCATGAATTGTAAGTGATATCCCTTGTCTACAAGCTATCCAACAATGAAAAATTTGTTCTTGTGATGATCAATAAGTAAAAAATCAGTAGTATTATCTTTACCATCAAGATAAATTTATCCTACTCCAATGATCATCTTAGGAGTGCTATCACCAAATCTCACTACACCACCATCATTTTTAGTGAGTTAAACAAACTTATCTTTGTCACCAATCATATGATGTAAGAAAAAACTATCAATGATCCATTCTTATTTCCTTTCAACATACAAAACTAAGGCTCTTTCTTCATGAAAAGGTACATCATCTTTAATAGAAACTAATGCAATTTCATCATCATCCACAACACCATCATTAGACACACCTTCACTAGAATAGTAACATTTCTTATCCTTAAAATAATTAGTCCTATGGAACTTAGGTTTATGCTTAGAAACCCTTGTAGGACATCTAGATGCAAAATGACCAATCTTATTACATGAAAAAAACTTTAAGGGTAACTTTCCTTCATATTTACCTTTACCTCTCTTTTCTCTTCTTGCGATCAACGCCACAAGTTCATCTAGTTTCCTTTCCTCTTCTTCTATTTTTTCCCAATAATCATTATAATCTCCAATCTATGCATGCCTACAATCTCTGTTGGTTCTCACAATACTTTATAAAGCCTTTTTTTTATCATGCATAGCCACCTTCAATGCAGATTCTACCTTAGGTAATGTATCCTCTGGTTCTGCAACCTCAAAGGTTATGAATTTATCAATAAAAATATCTCTTCTAAAGTTACTTGTAAGTAGAATGATTTATTCAATCACTGGTACTTTAGTTCTATATGTGGGTGTCAAGGATCACAAAATATTTGTGATCACTTCTTGTTCAGTATATGTCCCTCCCGAGTTTCTGATTCCTTTAGTAAACTCTATAACTCTCTATACATATTCTCTAAAATTCTCATTATCTCACATTCTTAGACCCTCCATTTTAGTCTTCCAATTGTGAAATTTTTCCTACTTAGTTTAATGATCTCCTTATATAGTTCCTCTAGTCTTGTCCAAATCTAATGTGCAGAATCAAGGTCTTTGACTTCTATGTATTCAGCCTCCAAAAGTGTGCTAATAAATGCTTCTCTTGCAAACATATTGCAGGAGAAAATTTTATTTTCATCCTTAAAAGTACCTCCTAATTAATCCTTAGGATTGATCTGTTCACCCCTCTTTGTAATCATCCAATAGTGGATTCCCAAACATAGCAAATGAGTTCTCATCTTGTTCTTCCAACTGTCAAAGTTTTCAGCATCAAACTTTGGACTCTTCTTCCTATAATAATCCAGGACTCTTCTTCCTATAATAATCCATCTCAGGATCACCTCAAGTTTTAAGGAATTCTCTTAGAGGACAACAAGCTCTGATACCAATTATTAGGAGTAATAGTATACAAATATAATTGAGAGGGGGGTGAATCAGTTGTATGCCCAATACAATAAATTTTAACCTTATAAACTAGATATCTAATGTAAATATGAACACATCAAAAGAAACACTATAGAACAATTATTTGTTGTCAAGGAAAACCATGTGAATGGAAAAACCCTAGTGGGAACTAATACCCTAAGATAATGCACTAAAAATATTGTATCCATGTTAGGAGATCTATAATTATTACATATAATACATAGTCCCTACTAAAGGACATAACCTATTAGGAGTCAAGAGAAATAAGAAGCTCACTTCTCAAACACACTGCCCTAATGTGAAGGTTAAACCCACTTTCGAGATCTACTATCCAAATAAAAGTATAGGACTATAGTATAACCTATGAACTGATTGATAGTAACTTCCTTTACTTATATAGTTCCAATGAAGTTCATCATAATCACTATTTCTACCCTACATCCAACAGACTTCAGAATCACAAGCTCACAACATCACCTTCATCCAATACATCCTATGCCACATGAAGAAACTACTCTCTTTTGTACAAGTTACAACAAGCAATAAGGTCAGCATGCTAAAACTTCCCCGATGCACAAATAATTATATACACCCTTTCTAAGATAGACAAAACAACTTAAATAAGTAAAAATCAAATAAAAATAATGAAATAAGTGCCAAGATCCATAATCCATGTTCACAATCCTCTAAATGCGTTTCACCTCTATAGTTAGCCAGAAAAGGTTTTTGCAAGTCCACATGTCATAGTTGATGTCACCAAGAACTCAACAACCCAAGAATCATAAGGATTGTTCTCCCATGTATCTTCTACCATGCCTTAAGTTCTCATACCTTAGCTCATTCTCGCATCCAAGTTATGACAGAATCTCAGAAAACAACTCTTTCATAATTCCCTATCACTCCACTATAACCAGTCTTTACCAAAACAACTATAACTCATGCAAAAAATAATATGAAATCCAACAACATTAGATATAAGGTTTGCATATTTCCCTCTACATAACTTCATGTTCTCATATACTTAAACACCATACATTATTCGTACACAACTGTAAGTCTTGCATGTACCCATGATAACTAGTCTTTCTGAATCTTCTAATGTACTAAACTGGAATATATGTTTTTGATTGCTGGTAAATACAAGTTTTATGGGGACCCTAAACCCCTTACAACCATTAAAAAAAATATATAGGCATTTAAAACACTAAAAATAAATAGGACTGAGACACAACCTGCAACACCCAAGAACAAAACAAAAAAATAGAGAAAAAAGCTAGAAACTAGCTAGGCCACCTGGTAACAAAAAGCCAAAAAATGATTCAGAAAAAAATAGGGGAACTGCAAGATCTAGGAAAACTCTAGGAGAATGCCTTCCACTTCCTTCTTAGGCTCAGATACCTTTTTCATGGAAGCATTGAAGTCTAAGAGCTCCAAAATCCTTTCTTGGATTCTCTTCTTCTTGGCACAACGCGTGCGCTTGCCTGGGTCTGCATCCTCCGTGTCATCATTTTCATCCTCAATCTTCAGAATAGGGGAACCAATATCCAACTCTAATTTGATGGAGTTAAAACACTCCATAGTAGGACCCATGAAGATATTGTTATCCTTCATGTGTTTCTTCAGAGTGTTCTCAAGGATGTCAAATCTGTCAGGAAAAGTCTTCAAATTAATCTCATCCTCCTTTCTCTTTTTACCATCAACCCCGGCCAACCCAGAATTTTGATTACCTTGAATAAAATCCACATGAGTAGACATAGCATGGAATTTTAGATGAATGCTTTTTATTTCCTTAAATACCCATTTCATAAGATGAAACAAGTACATAGACATTACCTTCGCAGTTTGAAGAACTCCAAATGGGGGTTCAATTTTGTCGTCCATGTCATCTTGAAGGAGTTGAAAATTTCTCTCCTGCATATCAACCATTCTAGAAAAATGAATATTCCTAGAACTAGAAGGGATATTACCCTTCTCAACACTGTCCTAACTAGGGGTATCCTCCTCCTTCCTCTCTGACTGCACTTCCATAACCACCTTGAGCTTTGGAGAAATGGGTACATCATGCTCTTCAAAACTCACATAGTTGACCAATATTCAAACTTTTCGGCCACCCACATCCCCCTTGATGTCTTCAGGTTCAATTCCTTTCACCTTGGTGATATGGGAAAATAGACACTTGTCCTCATCATCACAAGAAACACTCACCAAGACCGATAGAGACTCCTTACTCTCATCTTCAGACTAGCAATGACAGATATAATCAGTTTCTTCATAACCGTCAACATTCTCACCATCAAAGTCCATGTTCGTTCCTTTATTTTTTTAAATTTTAGTTTTTTAACTATCAGCTCTGCAAAATCCTCCCCCACCCTAGTCCTTTTACTTGAAGCTTTTGCAAAACCAGAGTCTCTCTGTGAGAGAATTAGGGGACTGGTAACTACAATTTTCTTAACATGCTCTACAATAAGGAGAATCAAGCCCTCATGCAAAATGGGATTAATTTCCTTTTTCATGTGGTTGATAATACTATGACAGCGAGAATGCAAAAGGTAGAAATGAAATGAAACCTTCACCTTATGTCCAAAATGCAATAACAACATGAAATGGTAATAATTAGCCCTTTTATACCTCCCATCTAGTGAAATGTACTCCATAACCACCATAATCACCTTCGCCCATAATTCTTTGATGGAATCGACATCATAACACTCCCAAGAGTCTTTCACCAGACTATCAGCTTCTACCTTATCCTTTGGGAAGTGTTGAATGGCCTTCTAAGATATCTTCTTGTCCCTGTAGAACTTCAAGCCCTTGGTATTTAAACATGTAACCTCAACAATTAGGTCTTTGGTAATCTTGACAGCCATTCCTCTAATCACCATAATACCATCCTTCCATCTCTCAACAAAATCTTTCATGATAGCATCTTTTGAGCCATGAAGGCACTCCATTTAGTTTTTAAGGCCACCCTTGTTGAGCTTATCCCAGACATTTGTTTGGTTCTTCCATTTCTTACAATTCTTGGGCTCCTTATGGTTAATCCCATCCCCATGATACCTTTAAAGAATAGGTTGTCAATAGCAATGGTGAAAACAAGATAGAGATAGAGAAGAATACCCAAATTCAAATAGATTAAAGTGCAAGTATACGCGTGTCTGCACTTCACATTCTCAGGAAAGAAAAGCCTTTCTGTAACCCTATTAACTGCATTTAATGACATGCATGAATTTGTGAGAGCTTTTTGAGATATCCCAAATCTTCTCACTTTCTATGAATCCTATCATATCCCAACCTGGACTTCACCTTAATAGTCAAATCACTTATTCCATGCCAGGTCATGACACCCTTGGCCTTAACTGCGACGTTTTCCAGCACATCTGTAATACAATTCACTTCCCTGAAGTTATGTGATATAATGACATTGGTGAAAGAGTTAATGATCATAAAAGCCTCATCAATAATAGCCTTGATTAACCATAATGGCTTAGTAATCCCTTTTAGGCAATTTAATATGTTCATCGAATCTCCTTTGATCCACACATTCGAGGGCATTCCTTCATTAATTAATTTTAGAGTTTGAAAGAGAGCCATTGTCTCTTCCATGTGATTGGTCTAGACACCAATGGGGAATGCCATGGACACAAGATAGTTGGCCATGTCATCTTGAATTATACCTCAACATCTAGCAGGGCCCAAATTCCCCTTTGCCACTCTTTCAAAATTGGCTTTAATCCAGCCAGGAGGAGGAGAAATCCAAATGGAATTATCCCGTAGGAAGGAAGGTTTAGCTATGGTTCCTATAGAAAATCTAGCATTAAAATCCATCATGAATCCATTGAAGATATTACAATTATCTTTGATGCTTCTCTTAATCTTTCCAGCAATCACTAGTGGAGGCAAGGAAGTATCACAAAAAACTCTGTCATTATGTTCACGCCAAAGTTTATAAATGACATGAGGGGAAATGATGATCCACAATAACCTATCTATAGGAACTACTACATTTCTCCACTGCATGAAATTTTTTTACATATTGTTTGGTAAAACCCAAAAAATATTCCAGCATTGCAAGGTAAGGCACCAAAATTTTCTAGAGTAAAGATAGTCAATGGCCAAATGGAAAGTTGATTCCTCAACATTCTTGTAGAGAAAAAATTTGTTAGGTAGAATCATGCCTCTCTTTTGGAGATTATCAATGGTAAGAATCTTATTCTGCAAAAGCATCCAATAAAATATGTTAATTTTAGGTGTTAGCCATTTATCCCATACTTGAGCCCAGAAGGGTAGAGGATTTGGAGGTTTTAAAAAAACTTCAGTAGCTGACGCAACAGAAAAGATACCCAAAGGGAGCTTTCCCCAAATCAAATTATCCTCCTTTTGTAGAATCCACTTTCAAGACATTCAAATCTAGCATCAGTGGTTTAAGAGAAGAATCTACTTCAGAAAGATCAACCCAGGTCTGGTTCTCCAAGTAATCTTTGGCCCACAAGCCAAATCTCTATTTATAGACATCAATAAAAGGCTGAATAAAAGGAATGGAATTTAGAGGAAAATATTTGACCCAAAAATCATCCCAGAACATAATTCTCCTACCAGTACCAAAAGCCACTTAGCACCCTTAAAAGCTGTCTCCTGAGCTTGCTAGATATAGTTCCAAATAAAAGAGCCTTGCACCTTCACATTAGACATCATGAAGTCTGATATATGAGGGAACAAGAAGAGATATTTTCTATGAACAATATCTTTCCATTCTTTTGTCTCACCATAGATATGCTAGATCTACTTAGCTAGAAGAGCCTGGTTAGTAATCCTTAGAGGCCAAATCCCCAACCCTCCCCACTTCTTTGGAGTACAAACCTTGTCTAAATTTACAAGAGCTAGTCTCTTTCTGTCTCACACTCCAAACCAAAGAAAATTTATTTAAATCAATTCAAACACATTTGAAATTTTTCTCTGGATTTTAAATAGACTCATGGCATAGATGGGGAGACTCTGCAAAGAAGCTTTTAGAAGTTGGATTTTTCCAGCTTGACTAAGAAGAGCTCCCTTCCAACCCACCAACTTCCTATTAAATCTATCCATAATACCTACCCAAAAGGATTTGGGAGGTTTCAATCCCAAAGGGAGACCAACATAGGTTACAATCAAGGCCCCAATTTCACACCCAATAATTCTAGCAATTTTGTTCTATCTTTCCTCTGGCATATTAATAAAATACAAAGAGCTCTTATTCTAGTTAACAATTTGACCTGTAGCTATAGAATAAATAGAAAGAGCCTATTTGATTCTTCTGGCCTCCCAGATAGTAGAAGACCCCATAATAACCATATCATCTACAAATTTATCATGGGAGCAAGGACTAGGGGAAAAGGAAGGAATGAGACCCTTAAAAGAACCATCTGAAGCCAATTTCTGAAAAATAACGACCAAGAACCTCTGCTAGAATAGCGAAGAGAATGGGGGATAAAGGATCAGCTTGATGGAGCCCCCTAGAAGGCTTGAAGAAATGGGAAGAGGATCCATTCACAATAACTGCAGCCATCAAAGTGCTAATAAGATGGGATACAAGCTGCAACAATTTTTCACAGAAGGCAAAGGATTGGAGAATCTTAATCAGGAAGTCTGATTCCACCCAGTCACAAGCCTTCAAGTGATCAAGCTTAGCAAGAAACCATGGTTAGAAGAGGAGTGGGTAGAATGAATGACCTAATGAACCTTCATAATGGAATCCAAAATTTGCATGCTTGGAACAAATCCACTCTGCTGGGGAGAAATGATATGGGGAAGGATAGCCAGCAGTCTAAGAGTAAGAACCTTAGAGAAAATTTTATACACGACGTTACATAAACTGATCAGCCTAAAGGAATCAACTGAATCAACACCTGGAGATTTAGGGATAAAAGATATGGAAGTAGCATTAATATCTTTAAGCATGGCTCTTGACCCAAATAAATCTTTAACAACATTACAGATATCCCTGCACACAATGTGTCAAAATTTATGAAAGAAGAATACAGGAAACCTATCTAGGCCCGGGGACTTATCCCCCTCAAAAAGGAAAGTAGCTAACTTGATTTCCTCCAAGGAAGGAATGGAAGTTAGAAACATATTAGTATCTTCATCCACTAAGGAAGGGATAGAATCAAGAAGCAGGGCTTTATTTCCCAAGGAAAGCGATTGATCTTTGGAAAGAAAGGAGGAAAAAAAGTAAACCATAGTTAAAGAAATATCTTTGTCATTGCTAACCACTCTAGAAACTAACCTAAGTTTTAGATTCTATTAGAAGATCTATGTTTGGAAGCAGACATATGGAAGAAACTGATGTTATTATCTCCAGCCTTCAGCCAAAGTGACCTAGAACTTTGTCTCCAGTACACTTCCTCTTTAGAAATGATGTTATGAGTTTTGACCAAAAGAGTCATCTCCCTATCCTTAAGGTCTTGAGACATACCTGTCTACTAGATAGAGTCCTTAATTATATCAAGTTCCTTTTGCAAATCAAGCTTGAATTTGAAGATGTCTCCAAACACTTCCTTACTCAAAGTTTTAATATTTGGTTTTATGTGCTGGAGTTTCTTAGACACCCAGAACATAGAAGACCCTTAAACATTAACATTTAACCACTCCTTGATTCTCTGCTCTAACTCTGGATGGTCAAGCCAATTTTTTTCAAATTTAAAGGGGAAATTACCCTTTACCTTCATTGGATCAGCAACAACGGAGAGAGGGAAGTGATCAAACCCAACCTTCATGATAGAACACAATGAGCAACATAATTTATTAAGCCAATTTCCAGATATCAAGGCACAATCCAGACAAACCTGAATTAGGTCCTCTCCCACTCTTCGATCAGACCAAGTATAATTTACACCTTCCAGATCAATATCAACAAGAGCTTATCGATTAATAAAATCCATGAGCTCAACTCCACCCTCCAGTTGACTCAAGCTATCAACCCCTCCAAACTTCTCATTATCTTTCAAAGGATAGTTGAAATCTCCCATAACCAACCAAGGAGAATCACTAAAAGAATGCCTTTGATTCTCAATAATTTTCCAATATTTTTCTTTACCAGCTTTGGAATTAGGAGCATAGATATTAGTAGTAACCCATTCAAAATTAGACTTGATATGGGTAAATTGAATGCTCAAACAAATTACATCATTATTTAGAATATCACCTCTAATATTATTCTGGTTCCAAAAGACAGCAATACCTCCCGAGGCACCAACAGAGCTGGATCAAACTACTCCATTTTTTAAAATTCTAATCTTTTCAACCTTATCTTTAATCATTTTAGTTTCCTGAACAAGCATGATATTACGTTTATGATCTCTTACTAGGTTCCTCAATGTATATGATCATTAAGACCCCTAATATTCCATGAAATGAGCTTCATTTCTTAATCGAAGTGCAGACATCCTAGATGGTCAATTGCTTACCATCCGCTATATCCTTTTTACTTTCTCTTTCGTTGATTTCTTTGCTTGAGGTTCTATCTGGTTTTCTCTTTTCAGATTCGACATCTACCTTCAAGCTACGAACCTTAGAACCCTCATCAGCCCTACTCTAAGTAACCACTCCCTTTGAGCCAGGAGTTGAGAGTTTTTTCTACTATTTCTTTTGTTTCTTCCCCATATGAGTAGTCCAGGGAGCAGCATTCAGATCCAAGATATTCGTACTGACATAAGGTTCTTCATCACCACTCGAAAATAGGATATCTGGAGCAGATGAAGAATCCTCCTCCTCTAACTTTTTAGGGTTTCAAGGTGGAGAATCCTTCCCCATAGCATCACTATTCGACTGAATAGTAACAAGGGCTCCTTCTACTTTAATCTGTGACTCATTTTCCTGGATAGGAACAACTACCTCCATCAACACCTCCTTCATGAGAGAGTCAGAAATACATGTAACAAAATCTGCAATTTCTTGTTCTTCCAGGTTTTGAATCCCATTCAATTCAACCATGTCACCAAGGCTTCCTTCCAAAGCCAGGTTGGTCTTGTTAACCCTCTAGAGTCTTCTTCTCCTTCCAAATTAGTTTGGGCTCCTTAGGAGGATTTGGGTTAGAGACCGCTGCTTTTGGATCCTTTTTTTTTTACTTTTTTTGGACAATTCTTTTCCCAATGACCCATTTTGTGACACACAAAATAGGCAAAGGGAAGGGATTCAAATTCCACTTCTTTCTTCCAAATATCCAGTTTGGATTTGATGTTAATAACCAAAGGAAGGTTATCAAACTGAAAAATATTGACACAGATTCTTGCAAAATCCTGATGGTATTTTGCAGTTTTCATCAAATCGATCGAGAGAAGATCCCAACCAAAATTAGAAACAAATCCCTGAAAGACTTCCTTGTTGTAGTATTGGAGAGGAAAAGTAGAAAATCTTACCTAGACCAAAGTGGCATTGAAGAAAATTTTAGAGTAATCCCAATTTGGAGTCTATTTACGAAAGGCCACATCTGTTCTTCCAAACATCCAAGGTCCTCCACACAGGAAAAAATCTTGATCTTCTTTGTTGGGAAAAGAAAAGGATAATGACCCCTTAGGTAAAGCAGCTATGTCAACCTAATCCTTCAAAGCCCATCTTTTCCTAACAAAAGATCTAACCAGTTTGATGTTGGGCTAAGGGCCGAGGAACTTACCAACTAGGGTGAACTCCATTGAAGAAACAAAGTGATCCACGAGACAATCAGGAACAAAAATAGCAACTTCATCATCCACAAAGCTAGACTTCACAGTTCCAACATCAGGAGAATGCTTTCCCGCTTGTTTAGCTCCCAGGATTTCTGACCACTTTTTGGTAGAAGAGGGGTTGACCTCAACATTCTCAGTACTTGTCTCTTCAAGGGACCCCACTAGTGGGTTCAGTGGGCTCTTTTCCACCAAAGAAGGGCTAGGACTGATCTCAAAAATATTCTCTTTGTGCCGTCAGTCAGCCTAGCGGAGAAGGACGAGATAAAACCTTTAGAGGAAACTTTGTAGAACTAAGGAAAGGTGAAGTACATGTCATAATAGCCTGGTAGGGAGGTTGATTATCCTTACCACACATTGAAGAATTTGACACCAGCAAGGCCAAATTCAAAATAGGTATTGGAGAGCCCGCCAAAGTTTTCTTCATGTCCACCGTGGCATTCTCTATCCCAACACCAGAACTAGAGCCCGCAGCCAGGCCGCCATGCCTGGCTAGGATACCATTGAAATTTGAAAATCCTTTCCCACTTAGTGCCTCTCCCATCGCGCTCTCTACAATGATCTTACATTCGTTGGACTAAAACATATGTTGACATCAATTAAAAAACATAAATTTCAACACCCCAAAAAAAAACAATTCCAACTCATGCTATTCAAGGCCTCTAAAGGGGGCTTCTCCTAATGATCTTCTATAGTAGCATCAACTAGTTGTGGATTTTCAGAATAGGGGTTAACTTACAAATGATCAATATCCTCTTTGGATTATCTATAACACCCCGCCAGGGAACCCAAGAGGACTAAACATCTAATCTCTAAAGATGAAGTCAAATTATTTTTTTATAAAACTATTACAATGCACATATTAAAAAGAATTGATACACATATGCTCACAAAACATGAATGCAACATAACTAAGATTTCCTAGTCCTCATAGGTTTGCTAACACTTCTACTCAAAAAATATTAATTAATCTAATTACATATAAGAGTTTCATAATGAGTTACAAGTCTAACATATTTATAAACCTTCAGAATAAATGACTACTGTGTGATGAACATGTTTCAATGAGTAGTGACCAACATTTAATTTACTAACACAATCCATTCTTCATAACTAACTAATGGAATTCATAACATCCATAAAGCATATTATAAATATAGTTTCATATAGACATTAGGGTTAAGAATATCATGCATTATCACATACCCTACTACCTAGATGTACATTGTACTAGATATATTTTAAGACACCAACTAAAATGTTCCTAACTCATTCTTAATATCAATCGTAAGTTAGCAATATGTGAATCAATTTATTGAGTTACTATCACACATTACACCGAACCAAAAGTATATTGTACTTTTTTTTATAAACTTATATTAATATTTGCCATCTCCTTTCACAATTATACAACTATTCCAAAGCTCTAATTCCATTATCATTTATCATTCCTATAGACCTTCTTATCTAACAATAACATTTATCTTTGAAATAAGCAAAAGTTCATTCATAAACCAATCATTTCATAATATTCTTTTATAGTCCATTATATAAGAGAACGTACTTGTCATATCAATATAAGCTAGGTCCTATTCACAAAACAAGAGAAAACTATAAGAATAACTTTTCATTCAAAAGATCACTTACTTTATTAAAAGATAGATTAGAGGGAAACAAATGAAAAATTCCACATTATTTTAATATTTGTGACATATACAAGTAAGAGCATAAATTTTCCCTTCATTTCACCTAGAAATACCCATTCCCATTACATTGATTCACCCTTCATATATTTAATTACATTACCCAACAAGGGATTTCAATAAATAAATACATCAGAATTACAATTCATTGAAGTACATGATGCAGAAGTAGAATCTTTGACATCTTCCAAACATGAATCCAAAGGCAATGTCATCCATGCAACCACAAATAGTACCTCGATAAGATTAACCACCCAACCACGTGGAACCATGTAGTTCCACTCCCCCATGCTAGGAGATAAAACCAAGGTCCACACAAGGCCCTAAGCAATCTAAGGCCTCACAAAACAACAACTTAAAACAAATACAAGATAGGACAAAATATCACTTAACAATACAAAAGGGTTAGGTTTTTATCATACCCTCAAAGTGAGTGTCATCACATATCCTATTTATTTGGATCCTTCCTGGAAACCATGTAACCTTGGTCTCCCCTTTATCAATAGGGATCCATCTTGGCAGTTACCCATGGTCCCGGTACTCCAACAGGACTATGTGGGCATTATTATGTTTTGTTTCATTATCTTTTGTTTCCCCCTTTCCCAAATTTATTATTAGGTTATCACTTTTTACTAACCCACCCATAGGATCATCTGGGAACCAATATAGGGTTCCAACACCTATGGTGAGCCACTCACCTAGGGTACCTAGTCCCCTACCCAAAACATGACAAAAGAATTGCAGTACTTCAAATGCTTTATTTTAGAGGTTTAGGAAACTCTCCTGTGTACTCAGACCATCAGGATGAGTCCTAACCTTAACCATAAACAACATAAGAATAGTAAAAGGATGTCACATACTCAAGACACCTTAAGTAAGACATTATTATCAAATTCAAGCAATAAAATGAACATAGAAGAAAATAATCCCAAATGAAATAAACTATCAAAAGGAAGGGTGATAAACTGGCATCCTAAACCTTCCAAAACTCAATAACAATTAAATATGAATTTAACAACTATTCAAACATAAATTCCACATAGAACTAAAAAACCACACAAGAAGACATAATCACTCCAAAAAATAGATAGTGACAAACTCATCAAGCCAACACATTAGATACAATTACTTAATTTCTAGATTTCATTAAAAACATTTTTAAACTACCTTACTTATCTATAGGTATGATCAATAATAGAGAAAACACAATAAAAAAATACATTACTCTAATAAATAATATAGAAATAGGAAAATTATTTCTAGTTTTAGATTCTACCTGGAGTCATCCAGAGAATTCCCTTAGTGTTTGAGCAATTCCATAAACCTTCAAGCTTTCTAACTTTCTACTTGTTGTCCTCCTAGATATACACACACACAAAGATCTATAACTTTTGAACCTCAACTTATTTCTTTGATCTCTCCAATGATAAGTGGCATAATTAAGTTCTTACCAACATATCCAAAACTTAGCCAAATCCAACAGTTGGTTCGATAGATATGGCCTCCACATCAGGACTGTATTTTTTTCTTGCAACAACCATTTCTCCATTTTCTCAGAATGATAAAACACTATCCTCTTCCTCAATTCTTAAGTGAATAATATAATTTTCACATTGCAAATCCTATTCTCAGAATCTCCCAAAACAAGGTCCCTCCTCATAAAATATTTTACGTTATACATATAGACAACTATATGGTTGGAGGAGTTGCTTTACGGAAAGCAACTTCTCCAACCTTGATAGTTGGTTTCAAATTAAATCAATTATTCCCATGAATGATAGGTTGCAAATTTAATTATTTATTAACTCAAATAAACTTATGAAGTAATCAATTATACCAATGATAAGAAACATGATCAAGTAACTCACATAACCGAATGGTAACTAGCTAGCCTTACTCCTAGGAAGTCTTGAGTTCGAATCTCCTAGAAAGCTACTTTTGTGAATTAGGTAGAATTATTTTAGTTCTTCTATTATTATTTATTTATTTTATCTCAATAAAATATTTACATCACAACTCTAATTATATATATACATATCTTTATACATACACAAATATATTTATATATATACATAGGCATATATATGTGTGCACCCATATATACATACATATACATATATTTAGCCACGCCAAAAATTTATTTAAACACATAATATATCTAATATATACATATATTTATTTATTTATATAATAAAATAACCAAGAATCATATTAAAAATATAACTTTCTAGAATAAAAGAACATAGTCAACTGACCAAGATATAAATATCAAAACCATAGAAATAATAATACAACCCAAACCCAAATAGCGTGACTTCCTAAAAAAATACCTAAGTCACAAGGGGTCTACTTGGGGAAACCTTGGTAATATCTACATGAAAACAACATTTGAGGATTTTAAAGACACGCTCAAACCTGTGTGGGCAGGTGGAGTTGATGCATGGTACCTGCATCCTGCATCACCAAGTTGAGAAACACAAATATATACATATACGTGCAAGCAGTGACAAACAAGGAGGGGGAGTGCGACATCATGTGGATCTCCCACGGAAGTGACGACGACTGCCTCCCCTCATCCTACACACACACACCATACAATACTCATTCTAAATCGTGACTGAGTTAGTATTGTTAGCTCCACCATAATCTCAAAATAAAAATAAACTATCATCATTGATAATTCCATCATGTATATAAACCAAATTCCATTAAATATTCTAATTATATAATTCACTAGGTAACACTCAGATCATTTAAAAATTATCATTAGGATGAACATATTATCCAACATATTTTGAAAACATCTCATCATCTAATCAAATAAGAGAAAGCATAGAGTTCAAGTATGATGTCACTAGGGTATAAGAACCCATAATTCAAAGTAATACTAATTAATTATAAAACAAGGGTCTGATTGAATCCATAATATGATCCATTAGGTGATTTGGGTTAATCCCTAATTAATAGTTATCATCACAATCGTACATAAAATCCTACAAGGATGTTAAATATTATTATGTAAATCATAAAAAGAACCTAATCTTTATGGCGATTTAAATAACATATATACACTATCTAGAACATAGTCATAAAAGTATCTTAATCAACTTAATTCAACCAAGTGTGCTCAAACCATCAAAAGGAAGTTCCTCACACAATAATATATTAAATTGTTTTATAACACGATGTTCCTAAAATATCATGAACACATAGTTGGCATCACTACTCAAAGAGAAACATACATCAAACACTTACGTGGAGATGAGATAGATTGGACTACTAACTTCAATAAGAATCATTAGTTGAGAATAAAAGTCTCAAACTTATAACAAGCATAATCAGGTTTTGTGAGGGTTGGAGGGGCATTACATTATCAGCCCTATTCATGTGACTAACAAGTTTGTAGATCCCTTAAGGACCACCTCAATTCTTTATGATACTAAAGATTAAAATGTGTAGTTAGATCAAGAGGAAGGCTCGTTATTTATTTAATTCACAACTAGGAAAAAGAATAAGAATTTCCCATTTGGATTCCTAACTCACAAAGCATTTAAAGTTAATTATGGACCAGCCAAAATGGTGGTTAGGAAAGCCATTAAATAGAATAGAGAACTTGAGAGTCTCTAGGGGATTATTGGAAAAGGGTATAAGACTTTTCTAGAGATATGACTAGTGAGCACATCACCCTCAATATGAACATTATCTTATAGAATTTTTTAGCATTAAATAACCCTCATAAATATGATCTTCTAACCAATTTGACTAGAGATTATAAAGTTGATATTCTTCTTATTGAAGAGACTAAAATACCTAGAAAAAAGATAAGAAATCTTAGTTTATTAGGAATAATGCTATTCCTTGTAATAGTGCTATAGGATATTTCAGAGGTATAAAAACTATATGGAATCTGAAAATTATCATTTCCTTAGTTCTTGATGAAGACCTTAATCATATTGTATAAAATTTTACTTGTATCCATGATGGATTCCCTTGTGTTCTCTCTAATATCTATGCACCTAATAATAAGGTGGTTAGGAGAAGATTTTGGTGTTACCTTGTCTCTTTCAAAGCTTTATACCCTAATGATAACTAGCTGAGTATGGGTGATTTTAATACTCCCCTTAAAGAAGAGGATAAGTTTGCAATTATTCCTATTTCCCAAGAGATCACTTCTGATATAGGGGAATTCATTCATAAACTGCACTTTCTTGATCTAGACCTAGTGGGAATGATGTATATTTTTCAAAGAGACATCTTAGTGATGATATTATTCAATCTAGGATTGATAGACCCCTTGTTTCTTCTAATTTCCTTTTTTTGTATTATTGTTCTCTTATAACCGTATTAAGAATTAGTTTGGATCATTTTCCCATTAGCTTGTTGTTAGATAAAGCAACAAAATAGATGAAAAAAATTGTAGTGATAATACATTGATTGGAATTAGTTTATCAAATTCATATTTTCAATAAATTGATCTAACAAAAATATCAAAGTAAATATGGAATGTACTTAATTCCTTGTTTTAGATATAGGCTTCAAGTGCTAAAACATCTATAAAATAATTTTTTTGGGGTTGAAGATTAAAGAGGGAGACAATATAGTTCAAAATATCAATACCTTTTGATCCCTTCTTAATGAAGTTTAAGGTGTAAACCATAAGGTTTATTATAATAATTCCAATACAATATTAAAAATTTGTATGCACTCAAGTTTTGATCATATTGCTTGCACATTTAAGAAAATGAATCCCATTTTTGACATTATGATTTCTTATCTAATTGATGAAGGAAATATAGATGATAGGTGTCAATTAATTATTGGAAAAAATGTTTTTCTTGTTAATAATTCTAACATTTCAATAGGGAAATCATTCAAAGGTTGTTATTGTTATAAAATTAAGCATGTGCAATTGAATTGTATTTAATGGGCTAGATATCTCATCAATGTGAAGTTGAAGAAAAATAAGGATTTTTCTATGATTGAAGGTGAAACACACTATTAAGGTTTTGTATCTCTTAAAGAAGACCCACCTCTCCAAGATATTGATGAAAAATATTATTCTTTAGGGAGTAAATATATGATAGAAGGTTGAAGGAAATTGAGCTAGGAGGTATTTTATCACCCCAAGCTAGCTTCTCACTCAAGAATGATTCATTTTATGAGAATCACCCTATTTGGGTCCCTGAGTTGTTAGTAATAACTAAGAGGTGGGGGTGAATCAGTGGCCTCAAAAATTTATCAAATTTAAACTTTAATCCACCAATCAATACTTCTCAAATTATTAAGTCCCAACAAGATGCATGCCTTTGAAATATTTAAAACAAATAACTGTTTTTTGGTTTAGCTTGTGTGTCCTGTTTCTCCTTGATAACCGATAAGCAGTAAACTATATTTGCCGATACTCAGTAAATATGCAAAGTATACCAGTCAATCCATAAATGCATATGTAGAATGTAAAACACTAAAGTAATTAGCCATACACACATAACACAAGTATTTTAATGTGGAAACCCTGTTAAGGGAAAAAACCACTGAGACCAGTACCCCAAATTTTCACTCTTCTGAAGTGAGCCCTGTTAGGAGACAACCCTGTTAAAGGTTACAAACACAATGTTAAGTGTGACCTTGTTAGAGGATTTTCAATACATAGGTTGTCACTAAGTATCTAGCATCTACGCTACCATCCTTGAATCAGTCTCATGAGTGTCAATAGGCTTTATGCAAAATCTTACTACCATCCTTGAATCAACCTCCTTCTTAGACTGTCAATAGGCTTTAGGTAAGACCGGTGCTACTATCATGAGTCAACCTTTTGGTAATATATTAGGATATACCTCAATTACAAAAGACTCTTAAGTCCTACTTTGTTAAGAGACTTTAATGCTTCAATGGTTAAACTAAAACAAAATGACCTGTTTCTAATGCAACTAAATTGTAGATTTTTAGATATATTTACTTACAATATCTTTATGATCAATGTATCAATTCAATTCCTTTGTACTTAACTCTTTCTACTCTATGATGTTGTGATTCACTGTTCGTCGGTGTCTACATAATTCTTTAGCTCTCCCTTAGCTTGATTGATCAAGACTGCATGAAGTTAATCCTTCATCAGTTTCTCTTCAACATCTTCTATCAGTTCACTCCCCTGTGTATCTGATTGCATATTGACCACATTGGAATGAATTATCCTTGTCTCTTAAATAGACATGATTTTCCTTAACTCTAGTTTCTTTGATTCTTGATTCTTGGCGTGAAAAACAATCCATCCAAATTGATTTATGGCTTTAACTCCTGATTTATCTCATAGTTATCTTCTTGCCAACTATACAAATCACTTACTTAACTATGGTCAAATAAAACAAATAAAAAAACTAGTTAAGTCTATCCTTTAGCTCTGCCAGCTAGCTATTTTGTCATTTTCTGATCTCTCTATTGTGTCGGTCAATTCTGCAGTTCATCACCGATGACAACTGCTATTTCCATTGGTGTCGCTTTAGTTAGCTTCAGGATCTCTGTCCATCGGGCATCATTGGATCTTTTTTCATCGGGAAACACTATTTTTACCTCGTCGGGTATCATGTGATTTTGCTTCGTCAGGCAACACTGTCTTCTGCTCGTCGGGCATCACGGTGACTTTAATCTCTATCTTTACCGATGGTGTGCAATCCGCCCATGTAGTCTGTCACTTAGTGAATACTATAATTTTATGCATTGCTAGAAGCATAAACTTTATTCCATTGGTTCTCTGAAGTCTTTGGCATGATCATATAGATGATATCAAGTTGAAATCAATGACAATACAAACCATTAACTGATTTAATGTCTTGCATCATCTTCAACTTAATATAGTCAATCATTTAATCAGTTATATGTCATCTATCTCTCCCTTTGGCATTGATGGCAACATGCTATATTATCACACTATACTATTTATAATACAATATGAAATACAATTGTTGAGATTCATCAAATTACCAAACAGTTTGCTTTGATAACCGATAAAGTGTCTGACCACCGGTAAGCTCTCTGTAAGCTTAGATTTGATTCTTGCAGCTTTCCTTTTTCTACTTATGATGTGTTGTGACCTCTGTTGGTGTCAATTTTCTCTTTGACTGTTCTCCATCTTTGATGTCACTATTATGTATTTGCGACTTTTATACAAATACTCTCCCTTTGGATATGATCTCTCTCTGTTTGGAGTAATCTGATAATGAATAGTTTCTGATGATAATATGGAAACATTCTCTCCCTTTGAAAAAAATGCCAAACAAATATTTTACAAATATCTGACATTCTGTCAACTAATTCCTTCTTTCCATAATATACTCCTTGAATTTCCCTTATCCATTGTCAATATAACAATCTTCTCTAGTGCTTGGTTCTGATATATACCTTTCTATATACAGATGTAGCGTTGAAGTTCAGCTTCTGCTTGCATCAATCATGATTGATATTCTGATAATATATGGTTGATGCAGCCTTCAGTCCTTTTAGTGACTATTAGACATGGGTTTGACCCCTAGTCTCTTTCTCAGGTACTCAAATGTATCCTTGGGCAGTGGCTTGGTGAATATATCACCCAATTGTTCTTTTGATTGCACATATTCAAGCATCACCTCTTTTTCTTGGACTTGTTCTCTCAAATAATGATACTTGATGGCAATGTGTTTAGTCTTCTCATGCATGACTGGATTCTTGGAAATATTTATTGCACTGGTGTTATCATAATAAATAACTACTAGGTCTTTGATCTTCATATGCATACCTTCTAGCAGCTGTTTGATCCGTGAAATATTTGAGCAGTTTGCAGCAGCAACAACATATTCTGCTTCTGCAATAGACTAAGAGATGCATCCTTGCTTCTTGCTAATCCATGTGACAATTCTGTCACCCATAAAGAATGCTCCTCCAATTGTGCTCTTCTGGTCATCAAGATTCCCAGCCCAATCAGCATCGGTAAAAACTTTCAAATTTGCCTTCTCTTCTATACCATAAGCCAAATTCCTCATTATTGTTCAGATATCTTAGTATTCTTTTCATAGCAGTTATATGTGATTCTCTGGGGTTAGCAAAAAATCTAGCAACAATTCCAACTGCATGTGCAATATCTGGTCTAGTGTGTACAACATACATGAGTTTTCCTATCATGGATTTGTATAGAGTCTAATTTACCTCTATTGTCTTGTCTTCTTTTTTTAATTTGCATCCAGTAGCCATCAGTGTTCCAACAGGTTTGGAATCTTCCATCTTGAATATTTTTCAGAACCTCTTTGATGTATTTAGACTATGTAATGAAAATACCTTCACTTTGTTGAATGATCTACAGACCAAGAAAGAACTTGATCTCTCCAAACATAGACATCTCAAATTCCTTGCTCATCTCATTATCAAATGATTTGCATAGCATATCATTTCCTCCAAATATGATGTCATCAACAAATATTTCAGCAATCAAAGTGTTAGCATTAGTATCTTTTTTTAAATACAGATTACTGTTCTCACTAGTCCTTATGAATCCAATACTTATTAGATAGGAATGAATTCTTCCATACCAGGCTTTGGGAGCTTGTTTTAATCCATACAATGCTTTGTGAAGTCTACATACCATGTTCCTCTTATCTGGATCTACAAACCCTTCTGGTTGTTCAATGTATACCTCTTCTTTAAGTATTCCATTTAGGAATGCTTACTTGACGTCCATTTGATATACTTTGAATCCTTTATATGCAGCATAAGCAAGTAAAATTCTTACTCCTTCTAGCCTAGCAACAGGTGCAAAGTTTTCTCCATAGTCTATACCTTCCTCTTATGTATACCCCTTGCATACTAGTCTTTCTTTGTTCCTTGTGACTTCTCCATTCTCGTTCAGTTTTTTCATGAATATCCATTTTGTACCGATGACATTCTTGTCATCTGGTCTTGGTACAAGTGACCATGTCTTGTTCTTTTCAATCTGTTCAATCTCATCATTCATAGCACTTATCCATTCTTCATTATCTAGTGT
>MU225851.1:1286286-1316954 GCA_018584345.1 Thuja plicata
TTTTGGCGACCGAGCGACGAGGCCTCTTCTTTTGTCAATCGCTCAGTCGCGAGCTGGATTCTGACATCCTGGAAACATTGACGACTGAGTGACAAGCACCTGCCTCTATTGGTCACGCAGTCGTGAGCAACCCTTTCTTTTTCTTTAATGCTCAGCGAGTACGTGATGACATCACCTTTCAGCTCGGTCGCTCGGTCGCGGACTTGCAACATTAATCTCTAAAGACATCACGACTGCGCGATGACCTCCCGGAACAACTCGTCGCCAACTCGTGCACTGCCTTTTCCTTTATCCTTTTGAAAAATGTCTGCGCGACAACATCTCCTGCTGAGCTCGTCGCTCACTCTCAAGCTAGGAACCCGTCATAACTTAGACATCGCGACTGCACGATGAAGCATAGAAGTATTTGACCCACTCAGTCGCACAACTAGAATGACCTGACTTAAAATGATCGCGATTGCATGACACCATCTTTCCCAGCTCGTCGCTCACTCGGGGGTGGATGAGACCTATGCGGGAAAAGGTAGCGACTGAGCGATGAGCGCGATTGGCAGCTCGTCGCTCAGTCGCGCAACTTGAACTTTGAACATATTTTAAAAAAACGATTGCACGATGAGCCATAAGGTTAATTTTTTGAAAAAAGGAGGGTTTGGCCATTTTGGCGGGAAAACACAGAAAGGCCAGAAATGCAGGATAGGGAAAATTGGGCAACACAACCATTTACTTAATTCCTTGTTTATGCTGGCACTTCTGCGAGTAATGGCTGTCGTTGAATCCTTCAACACCATGCTGATATTCTTGAATGTGCCATGACTTGATTCCTACAAAATGGTTAGCATACACAAATTTTGACACATAAATATATCTTATCATTTTAATACTAAGAAAGAAGTGTTAGTTTCAATTTGATACTCTTGCATAGCATTCGGCTACAGGAAGGAGACTACTTATAAACATAATATAGGAGATAGGATTATTTATTTAGCATGCAACTACTTATATCCTGCAACTTCAATCCATTAGTTATAAGCAAAATACATCATGTTCCTACCATCCATTTTACCTACTTATGTCCTTACATATATAAAATATATAAAACCATAAGTTTAAATTATCTATTTTGAAAGCAAATTGTTGAAAAAGAAACTAAGAAACATATAAAAGATGGCCTTTTGAGAGGCTTATCATTCCCCCCAAATGCACTATTGCTGGTCTGTAGCAATCATGAAATTACGGATCCTGGCCCTAAGCCTGAGGTCATTGGCGATATTTTCATCAAAAATATAGTTGAAATACTCATGGTTGTCCTAGAGCCTGTCCCACCTCTATCTTTCCTAAACCCTATCATGATCTTCTATGCTTTCATTTACTACCAATAAAGGTTGTAGGAGGATAGGAGCTTGAAAACTTAAGGGCATCCAATAATGCAACTGTGTTCGGCCTAGCATTATAAACCGTGGAGCTCGATGAGTAGCAAGAGTTAAATTTTATGGAGAATAAGGTTCCCTAATTTTTAGGTCATGGGGCATCTGTATCCACATTTGTATGCTAGCTGCAATCACAGCCTCAACATCCTATGATGAATGTTGTTCCCAATCTTTGTATACCTTCTCTCTAACTGGAACAACCTTGCAAGACCCACTAGGATTCATTGTGATTGAGATCCAATCGAGGAAATTCTGCCTAGAACTTTGAACTTTGGGTCTCATCATGAGGGGTGTGTCAATCTCACTATTTCTATATGGTAGGGCTTGGTGCTCTCTTCTAATCTCATTCTGAACCCAGGACATTACTGCCCTCAACTGAACATCTCCCACGTAAAGAAGGGAATTCCAATCTCTATTGTTTGGCACATCTAGATTGTGTAGTATAATTCACATAACAGGTTTTTTTATGGGCATAGGTGCTGGCTAGAAGGCATCATAAAATTTGTGAGGTGTAGCAATAGAAGGATTTAATCCTTCTACAATCCTTTTCAATTGAAAGTTAGCAAATTGTTCCTTAAAGAACAAAGCACAAACTGGAGAAGGTGACCTACATGCCATTGTTGCACAGGAATTAATTTAGTGATATGATCAATTCTCCTCTCCAATACTACAATTCAATTTGTTTTCTGTTCAATTTGACAAGCATGTTCCTCAATTATTCTTTTCAATTTTTCTGTTTCTAGTTCCCATTGTGCCTTTTCCCATGTGAAGTTTTGGTACAAACTCAACCCTGCTACTAAAGTTGTGGATAAATCCAGTGGTGGCATGGGCTCTTGCTAAAGAATATAAATCCACTTGGATGTAGGTTGAGGGATCTTTTCTTCCTCCTCTTCTATGGAAGTAGCCCCTTTTCTTTTGTCACTAGTTTTTATTGAATCATCTACTTGGCAAGATTCATCAATGGAAGATTTTAATTTCCATAAGACAAGGGTTTTCATCGAATCATTCACTTGGGATGACTCAGCTACCCTAACCAGTGTGGTGCTCTCTTCTAATCTCATTCTGAACCCAGGACATTACTGCCCTCAACTGAACATCTCCCATGTAAAGAAGGGAATTCCAATCTCTATTGTTTGGGATAGCTAGATTGTGTAGTATAATCCACATAATAGGTTTTTTTATGGGCATAGGTGCTGGCTAGAAGGCATCATAAAATTTGTGAGGTGTAGAAATAGAAGGATTTAATCCTTCTACAATCCTTTTCAATTGAAAGTTAGCAAATTGTTCCTTAAAGAACAAAGCATAAACTGGAGAAGGTGACCTACATGCCATTGTTGCACAGGAGTTAATTTAGTGATATGATCAATTCTCCTCTCCAATACTACAATTCAATTTGTTTTCTGTTCAAGTTGACAAGCATGTTCCTCAATTATTCTTTTCAATTTTTCTGTTTCTAGTTCCCATTGTGCCTTTTCCCATGTGAAGTTTTGGTACAAACTCAACCCTGCTGCTAAAGGTGTGGATAAATCTGGTGGTGGCATGGGCTCTTGCTAAAGAATATTAATCCACTTGGATGTAGGTTGAGGGATCTTTTCTTCCTCCTCTTCTATGGAAGTAGCCCCTTTTCTTTTGTCACTAGTTTTTATTGAATCATCTGCTTGGAAAGATTCATCAATGGAAGATTTTAATTTCCATAAGACAAGGGTTTTCATCGAATCATTCACTTGGGATGACTCAGCTACCCTGACCAGTGCATCTAATCCGTCTCTGCCCATTTGTTCAAAAAATTCCTCAATAATGTCCTCATCCATTGTAGGGAATTCATTAGGAGGAAGATTTTCTAAACTGTCATAAGAATCTTTCCCAACAAAGTTATTGAAAAATCCCTCTGTTTCTATAGAATCCTTATCACTATCTACAAGGATGTATTCAAATTCTAGATTAGTTGTAGCTTCATCATCCATAATGTGGGATAGGGTGTCACTATCTGTTCTTTTTGGAGCTATTGCCTCTAAAGAGGAATTCTCTGCAGATTCAGAGGATTCAACATTTATAACTGAATCAGGGGTTTTGTTTGCTTTACTGGTACTAGCAGAAAGTCTAGCACTTTTCCTAACAAGGGTTTGAAAAGAGCTCATATTTTCCTTGTATTTCTTCCTGCTGGAGGACACCTCCTCCGTAATGGCTACAGGAGGTTCTTCTGGCATCACCTCCTTGGGAGAAGGCAATAGTTCCTCAGGTATTATACCCACATTTTCATTTTTAGTTGGCTGTTGTTCTGGAGTCATACCCTCTGTATCTATGGTTTTACCTTTATCCTTCATAACAACAAAAATAGTTTCCTCAGAAGGTGAAGTATTAGGAGTGACATCGGCTTCCCTAGGTTTTCCTTTCTTTTTATCAGACACAGGAGTACTAACATTGCAGGCTCTTTTCCTAGATAGGGTAGTTCTAGAAGAGCACACTTCAGGAATGGGTTCTATTTTATGAATTACTTTATGAACCTCCATTGTCATATTAACCCTACTACCTATACCCTGGCCTCTAGGGCCAACCACTCTAGGTTCTAATTCTTCCATGGCCAAGAATTCTTCCCAAGTCCCAATTTATTGTTTAATTAACTCCCTTTCTACAACTAGCTTAATTCAACAGTGATGGGAAATAGATTGAGCTTTTCCTGACTGTACAAGAGACACCTACTTTTTCACAATATTAGAAAGAAAACTATGTAAGTTTATTGGAATGTTTTCATGGTGGAGGGCACTCAGAATCTTGAAATTTAGTCCATACAGGTACTTGTAATGTCCCTCACAGGTGAAGTAGGATATTATGAATGTAGCCAGCTGTAAAAAATCCATGGGTAATGATGTTCTTGAAGTGCCCTGCTTCTTATCAATATCCAACCGTGGGTCACCATGTAGGGTAAATTGTGCCCTGGCTGAGTGCAAGTCAATATCCTTACTCCACTTTTCTCCTTCCTATGGTGACTTTGAAACTTCCACCATGATTTCCTATGAGAATTCTATCCTCAGAACCTTCACTACTGCAAACCCATTATTCAAAGTATTCATAAATTGAAAAGCAATTTCTTCATCGAAGCCATTAAGGCTTAAGCAGTAATCCAACCATCCCCGTCTCTGAAATAATTCACAGGTAGTCAGGTCCGCAAGTAACATTTGATGATCTATAGGCTTGTACCTTTGAAGGTCTCCACCCATTGGAAATGATAAAAATGGCTCTGCAAGAATTGCTCAGACGCTACAAAAAACTGGAAAATGCAGGACTTCTTATGGATGCAAGATGTTTTTTATGAGAAAAATTGAAGTACAAAATACATTTTAATTCCAGGAAAATAAGCATTATTTCTAATGGTATTCAAAGATACATTTGCACGTGTTAGGGTTCACCACCTAAACATGTAACAAATATGTCATTATTAAGTGAACCTTAACATTAAATTGTTTCCAAATCATGATGACTTAATCACGATAGGACAAATAAGCTCCTACATGATGGTGGTCACCGTGAAAAGACAAGAAAGAAAGAAATAAAGTTTGCCTTTTTGCATGCTAAAATTGATTTAGAAATATTTGAAACAAGCATTAAATAACCCCTCCCCCAAACTAAGTGTAAGGTATGGGTCCTTCCAAGCCTTTGCGTGCAAGAATAAGAAAACTAAAAAGAACACTCTTTTCAAAATAATAAATGAATAAAATAATATATGTGCAAAAGTATGTGTTACTAACCTGAGAGTTGCTACAGCAAGAGTGTGCTATTATGTGACATGCACTGATGGAGTGATGCAGTGGTACAAACACATGTAAGAGTGAGGAGGTGAGGTGGATTTTTATTGTGGAGAAATAAAATCACGGGAGTGAAATGTTTATTATGGAAGCTGGGATAAAATCACAGCTTGGCTGAAATCTGGGTGGAAGACCCAGATCCTTCAGCTATAGGAGTGGACCTGTCTAAGCTCTTCTGGAAGTGTTGTAGGAAGTCTTGACGACTCACAGGCTTGTGATATATCTTAAGACAATGCCCGTTTACAAGGAGTTTGAATATGACAGGATCAATTTAAGATAGCTGAACGACACCATTATAAAAAATTGAGACTATTTCATAGGTCCCCAACCAACGTGTCTAAAAATTTTTGGGAGTATGCTGATAGCAAGAGTCATAGAGAAAATCCCAATCACCAATGGAAAACTTCTTTTCCTTGATGAATCGGTCGTGCCACTTTTTGTTTTGCTTTTATATTAGTTATGTGTTGTGAAGTGGAGACTTTCTATATTCATCCAATCCATTGAGCTATAGGAGCCTGTCCTCTTTTGCCTTGGTCAGGTTAATATCTAACTCCAATGTCATTTTGAGAGTCTTATGGTGAAACTCAATAGGCATGGATGAAAATTTTCCATAAACCAACTCAAAAGGAGTAAATCCAATAGTGGTTTTCTAAGTTGTTAGATAAGCCCATATGGCTTCAGAAAGGTGGGTAGCCCAATCCTTTTTGTGTACAACAACTGATTTGGTCAGAATGGACTCTATTTCCTTATTTGTGATCTCATTCTACCCATTGGCATGAGGATGGTATGGTGAAGATTTACCACACCTCATTGTGTACTCATTCATCAATTCAACAATAAGATTAGAGGTCAACTGTGCCCCTTGATCTGTTACTATTTCTCGAGGCACACCAAACCTAGTAAAAATAAACTCATAGAGAAACTCTGCTACCTTATGATCCCTTGCATGCCTCATGGATTTTTCTTCAACCCATTTTGTGGCGTAATTAGTGCATACCATGATATAAGACTTACCATGGGATGATGGCTCAATGGGGCCAACAAAGTCGATGCCCCACTTGTCAAATGGTGTTACCACCACCTGAGGCTGCAGGGGCATTTCATCAGACTTGGTGGGGCATCCCTTACTTTGGCATCATTCATAGTTCCTGGTATGCTTAGGTGCATATTTATGTAAGGTAGGCCAGTAATAACCAGTTGTCAACACCTCATATGTTGTCCTTATTCTAGCAAAATGACCACCACAGGGCTCATCATGACATGCCTAAAGGATGTCATAGGTCTCATCTTCGTGAACACATCTGCAGGTGACTTGATCAGGACCTGTGTAGAACATAAATCAAGAGATCCATAAAAGTTGAAGCTCTTCTCAACCAGTAGTCGACGTTCACACGGTGAAAAATGAGGTGGTGTTTGTCCTGTAGCAAGGTAGTTGGTGATGTCAGGATACCACGGATTGTAATTTGCAATAGAGAATAGGTGCTCGTTTGAGAAGCTGTCATCAATTGCTATAGGATCATCAGGAACTTGTAATCTAGAGAGGAAATCAGCCACTACATTAGCTTATCCTAGTTTATCAATGATAAATATATCAAACTCCTACATGAGGAGTAACCAGCAGGCTAACCTACCAGAGATGGAAGGTTTGTTCATCAAGTATTTGATCGTTGAGTGATCAGTATAAACAAATACTTCATAACTAGTTATGTAATGTCTAAATTTATTTAGTGCATAGATTACACCAAGCATCTCCTTTTCAGTAACAGTATAATTTAGTTTAGCACCTTGCAAATTTTTTCTTATGTAATAAATGGCATGCTCAACTATACCTTCTTTTTTAGCTAAGACTACTCCAATGGCATAGTCAGATGCATCAGCGTGGATATGAAAGGGCAGCTTCCAATCAGGTCCTCTAAGAATAGGGGGCTTTGTCAACACATCTTTCAATTGCTGAAATGATAGCTCATAGTCAGCTGCCCACTCAAATTTTGCTTCCTTCTTCAACAAATTGTACAATGGGGCGGAAAGTTTGCTGAAGTTCTTGATAAATCTCCTGTAGTAACCGGCATGAGCAAGAGAAATCTGGACATACTTCTGCTTTTCTAGAGTTGGGAGTGTAATGATGACTGCAATCTTTGTAGGATCAACCTGGATACAAAATGATGAGAGGTAATGCCCTAGGAAAAATCCCTCCTCCATCATCATATAACGCTTCTCACTATTAAGTGAGATGTTGTAGTCCTGACATCTTTTAAGAACTTTTCCCAAATTGGCATCAGCCTCTTCAAATGTAGTTCCATATGCACTGAAATCATCCATGTATATTTCAACACAATCAACAACAATGTCAGAGAAAATACTTATTACTTCCCTCTGAAAAGTAGTAGGTGCATTAAATAATCCAAATAGCAATACAGAATAAGAAAATGTTCCCCATGGATAGGTGAACGTTGTTTTATCCTGATCTTTTGGAGATATCTGGATCTGGTTGTAGCCACTAAAACCATCCAGGAATGAAAAATACTTCTTACCAGCAAGGTTGTCAAGCACTTGGTCAATGAGGGGCAGTGGAAATTTATCCTTCTTGGTGGCTTTATTAAGCTCCCTATAGTCCACACAAACTCACCATTTTCCACCTTTCTTTGGGACAATTACAAGAGGGGAAACCCACTGGCTGTCAGAAATAGGATATATAAATCCAGCTTGGAGGAATTTTTGCAATTTGGCCTTTACTATATCTCTTTCAATAGGGTTTATTCTTCTTTGAGCTTGCCTAATAGGTCTGGACTTAGGACTATTATAGATCCTATGGGCACACAATTTTTGGTCAACTCCCTTCATGTCACTATAGTCCCATGCAAAATCTTGCTGACTCTCTTTTAAAAGCTGGAGAGGGCTAGACATCTGGGATTCAGTGAGATTCTTATTGACATTCAATTCCTTATCTAAGGCAATCTATACTCTTTTGACTCTATCCAGCATAAGAACATTTGCAAATGAAGGTGACTTTATTTCATGGGGTAACAAAGTATGGATATAATCAGGTGCTGCAGGAAACTTAGACAAGGACTTCTTGGGCAAATGGTTTTTAGGGAACATTCTGGGACATGACATGAGTGTTCTTCCAATCCATATTAGTTTGCAATGATTGCCACTAGTATTTCATCTTCCTCCTGTGAGGCCATGAATGGATCTCTACCAATAACCATAAGCTATTGTACTGGATTGGCTTTGAGGGGAGCATCTCCTAGATCTGGCCAGACAACATGGTTAAGTTTAGCTTGGGGTTTGGCTGGAGAATACAGAGTTAATATCTTGGTATTAATGCCATCAGATATGGTAATTTTTCCTAAGTGACATGCAATGCAAGCATCTATTGTGGCTAACCAAGGCCTTCCTAGGATTAATGGGTACCCTCCTAGTGTGGCTTTGGGTGACAAGATGATGAAATCTAAGGGGTAATCCAAGGAATTTAGTGTGACAACAATATCCTCTACCATACCATCTGGTTTAACAATAGAATTATCAGCTAACTGGAGAATGGTAGGTGTTTCCCTCAACCCAATGATACTAAGCCGTAAAAAGACATCCATAGTCATAACATCAATAGAGGCCCCTAAATCAACCAACACATTCTATATTTGTATGCCATTAATGTGAATGGTAACCACTGGACTCCTGGGATCAGAGTATGTAGGCATTAAGGCTTTACTAAGCATAAGATCAAAAAGCTGGCCAAGAACATGGACAGTATCAGGATCTTTCTTTTTCCTACTAGGGTTCTTGATATAGGCTTCCTTGATTGCTTTATTATAAATGGGAATTTCCTTGATGGCATCTAATAATGGTATTTGGATAGTCATTTGTTTCAATTGGTCAATCAGATCAGTTGCAATAGGATTCTCTTTCGGGGTTACTGATGGTTGGGCCAATCTTTGCGGATAAGGTGGAATTTTCTCAGCTAGAGTAGGCGGTGCAACAGGTGGAACAACAGTATTTTGACTATCAGGAACTTCCTTAGTATCAAAAACATCATTTATTATGGGTGCTCTCAGTGCATGTAATGTGGTCCCTGATCTTAGGTGGATGTCATTCACTTGCATTTAATAAGCCTGCTTCTTGTTATTAGGATTTGGATTTGTTTGCATAGGCAGTTGTGGCTTTTGAGGACTATTATTGACAGTGGGAGGTAGAGTCATAATAGCTTGCTACTGAGGTGGAGGCATGATAGCTTGCTGTTGATTAGGCTGATTAGGTCCCCACTAAGGTTTTTGTTGCCAGTTACCATGTGGTTTCCATTGGTTCTTCTGTTGCGGCTACTGGTAAGGGTTAAACTGTTGTTGGTAAGGGTTAAACTGCTACTGGTAAGGCTTAAACTATTGTTGGAAGTTTTGGTTATACTGAGGCTGTTGATAATTTTGGTTATTTTATGGCTTCTAGTTAGGCCAATTATTATTCCAATTCTATCCTTGAGGGCCATAATTGTGGGGGTTTTGATTTGGCCACTGATTACTATTATTACTATTATAACCAAAATGATTTAGGGGGTCTTGAGGCATACTTTGTCTCTAATCCCATGGTCACCTTTCAGCCACATAAAAGACCTCTCCATTCCCCTTATCTACTACCCTAAACTCGGTGGGCATTGAGGTAGTGTCCATAGATGCAACAGTTTTGCACTTACATTTTCTTTTCTTCTCTCTGTAGTGGGAGAAGAATTCAGCCAGCTAAGCTTTTGCATCCTCTTTCTTCCTTCGAGCTTGCATGGTGTCCAGCTAAGTAGCCAAGTCATTGATAATTTCCTTCTTGAAGTTAGACATGAGGTTGGAAAACTCTATCTTAGACACTCTGGAGCCATTTGTCTTATGAGGCAGGTCCCTTAGTCCTCTTCCTTTTTTTACGGTAGCTCTTGAAGAATTTAGACGTATGGTCTTCATATCTGCCCAATTTTTCTAAGTGATGTCCCCACTAGCCATAAGGTCCAAGGCTTCTATGCTCCCATCATTGACACCTATGAGGAACAGATGCTTCTGTGATTCCTTATTCAACTGGTGTTGAGTGTTGCGCTGCAGGTTAAACATAAACCTAGAAACATAGTCGTCCAAGGTTTCATCCTCTTTCTGTGACATCTTGAAGATGTCATCTCCTTTTAAATCCTATCCTCTACAGTACTCTTTATATTTGGAAAGAAACATGTTTCTCATAGCATTCCAATTTTCTACAACATTAGCTCCAAGGCCCATGAACTACCTTAGAGAAGCCTCTTTAAGAGTTGACAGAAACAACTTCAGCTTATGGGAATCATTTATGTAATCATAGCTCCTACAAATGATGTCAAACTTGAATAGGAAGGTCTCTAGATCTTGAGTGATAAGTCCATAGAATTTTGGTAATGCAGCAGCTAGAATGTTCTTCAGGTTTTGGTTACCCTGTTAAGGAGTAATTAGGAAGGGAAAGGAAGGCTAAGCCATCCTTGGAGGAGGTCCTAGCTGCTATGGTTGTTGTGGATGATATATGATAAGATCTAATAGGTTGTTGTGATATTCAGGCTCATCAAAAAGGACTTCTAAATGTAGCGATTCTTCAGAAGATGATGGTGATGAAATTTCTCCTTGGGCATCAGCAAATGGGTTTTCAAACAGGTCTTCTTCTTCACTATCTACTTGGGGCTCCTCTGGCTCAGGATTAAAAATATCAAATGGTTCAGCCTGGTATTGACAAGGAAGGAATCTCCCATGAGGATCTCTTCTTCTATGCATAAAAGGATTGCTTGAAATTAAGTCCTAGATTATGAAAACTAGAAACATGAACACCAAATTAGGTTTGAACTAACACCATCCCCGGCAGGGGCGCCAAAAATGCTTGGCTAAAAAATTTCCTTAGAAACACATAGCATTGGACTGTTATTTTAGGATTGGAAACCCTAATGGCTGCTAAGTAGATTATTTAGTCTCATTTAATTATTGACCTGGGACGTAAACTTGGAATGGTATTTGCAAAGTATATGCTTCAAACCTTTTTAATTCTCATGGCAAAACCTATGGAATTGAAATACATTATTCTTCAGGAATCTATACTATCTCAATTGAATGCATTTACTCTAAGAAAATAGTAATAACTAATAGGAATTACTCTACTTGCCTACGCTGTAGGAACAATCCACCAGTTCTGTTACCAGTGGTTGTAGGAACAACACAGTTCTATTTACTTCTAATGAGCAAGGAAATAACTTCTAATAGATAATAAAATGATTCACTCACCAAGTGGGCCCCCTTGGATGAGTGAATATAAATATAATCAAGATAAGAGACTGAAGCTCAAATTATGCATTCTATTCATTCATGGAGAATATGTACTTGGAAAGTAAAAATAGTGTTACAATGTCAACTTCTATTCTAGAAAATATATCAACTAACTCTCGACCCCTGAGAACTAAAAAATTTGACTTATTTAAAGATAAACTACACTACTCCATAAATATAGGATCACTCCATTAATGAGGATCACTAATGGATACAAAGTGCTCATAACATAAAATATCAAAAAGCAACAGAAATTCTTGAGGTTCTTCCCAGAATATAGCATGCAGTGGTTCTAGATCTACACACAGTGTTTACTTAGGAACTGAATTGACTCATTCGTCTGTGAAAGTCTTTTGACATGCCCTTCTTCAACCTCTTACTTAATTCCTTGTTTATGCTAGCACTTCTCTAGGTAACGGCTGTCATTGACTCCATCAACACCATGTTGGTATTCTTGAATGCACCATGACTTGATTCCTACAAAATGGTTAGCATACACAACTTCTAACACATAAATATATTTTGTCATTTTAATACTAAGAAAGAAGTGCTAGTTTCCATTTGATACTCTTGCACAGCATTCAGCTGTAGGAAGGAGACTACCCATAAACATAGCATAGGATATAGGATTATTTATTTAGCATGCAACTACTTATATCTAGCAACTTCAATCCATCAGTTCCAAGAAAAATACATCATGTTCCTACCATCCATTTTACCTACTTATGTCCTTACATATATAAAATATATAAAACCATAAGTTTAAAGTCTTTGTTTTGAAAGCAAACTGCTGAAAAGAAAGTAAGCAACATAGAAAAGATGGCCTTTTGAGGGGCTCATCAATGAGCCTCGCTTGAGGGAGGAAATCCCTTATTGCACGAAGATCATACAGGTAGTAAAAATGAGCCTCACTTGAGGGAGGAAATCCCTTACTACCTTAGCAACATATTATTTCAAGATATTAAAAGTAAATACACAAGATAATAGACTTTAGAAATCAATGACAATGTGTAAGATACAAATCAGATAGAAATGAGTGTAGCTCGTCCCAAGTTACAAGTAGAATCTGGGAGAGCTTTGTCTTGATAGTTTGAGAGCCAAGAGATATAAAGAGAGAAAGATTAAGAAAGAGTAGAGAGCCTAGAGAGAATATAGAGAGCTTCTAAAAGAGCTTCTAGAGAGCCAAATGCGCTAAAAAATAGCTTTCTATGGTTGCAAACTAGTGAAAATAGTCATTTTGTATGCATCCAAGTATGGGGACACACATCGAAAGTGGTGTTTTCATTTTTTATTTTGTGGATGCTAGTGTGCCACATCAACATCCAAGTGCTAGGCTCCTGTCTAAGCAAGTGAGCTTCAATCTTGGATGATAGATCATACACACTATGTTGTGAGAGATCATCATGATGTCAAAATGTGGCCATTTGATCATGGTCCTACATTGATAACTCGTGGGACTCAATGCAAGAGTGTCATAAATATAGGGGTGCAAGTTTAGGACACTACACAAGTGCACTACAAATGACAACCTATTTTATCATTTATAAAAAAATAAATGATAACCAAGAGGAATAATGATGCGACAGGAAAAAAAAAACAAAAACAAAACAAAACAAAAAAAAAAAAGTAGCGCTTACAAAATACCAAACCCAACTTAGGATCATTTGAAGAAAAACCATTACAACAATTTTCACTCATATATATAATAAATATCTTTGTAAACTATTTATTTTAAAAAATAATGACTATTCTTGGCTTTAAAACTATGAGAAAATAAAACCATTGTTATAGTTATTTCTTCTCATGTATTTTCATTATGTTTTGCAAATATTGTGTGAGTTTAATAATTAAGGTTACTTTGTTGGACAACTAATTAAACACATTTCCCATGAATACATTATACCCTTAGAACATGGAGGGTCACCACTAACCATAATATAAAATTATCTTGTAGTTCATAATTTTATCAGGTGCACTCATAAAAATTGTATGTTTGCAAGTCAAACCTAATATTCTAAATATCCATCAATTAATTTAATATATTTTTTCTTCATTTCAATTTTAGGATAATCATAATATCTTAGTTAATTTGTTTTTGATTAAGGTAACAACAGGTTTTGAAGGGCCTTGAAACCATGTACATAAGAGGAACTTAAAATATAGAAATAGAAGTTCCCAAAATCGAGCAAGACTACCTAAGTAGAAGGCCTAAAAGAAGCAAAGAAGCTAAAAAAAAAGAGACACCTTCCAAACCATGACAAAAGATGGAGCAAAGGGGTACAATTGTGGGAAGAGAGAGAACTATCCTTTCACTCCCTTCATATGGGATCAAAGGGTCATATAAAAGGAGGAAGATGACATTTTAAGATGTTTGTATTTAACAATAACCCAACCATCATCCACTCTAGCAGCCTCATCCTGCCATCTTACACCAGCACCCAGAAAAGGAAAAGAATCCTCCTGCGACATATCTTAGTTAATTTGTTTTTGAATTAAGCAGTAGCAAGAGGGTGTTGGCCTGAGGTACAGAAAATGCTAACTAGAAAAGAATTAACAACATACTAATCCATCCTAGAGAGCAATAGTATAGAAAATAACCTTCTCCTCGATAAAAAACCAAAATGATAAAACTAAACTAGTATGAATGTGAAGTATGTAAAAGCCTCAAATGGATAGTATCAAGTTTAACTAGCATAAAATATAAACCATGCCATAAAATATTATAGTGGCTTGCCACTTTTGCCTAAAAAAAAAATTTTTTTAACCAGCATAAAATATAAACCATGCCACTCAGGGCCATTAACCATACTCAAAGTATTAAAATTATAATTGAAATTTATAAAAAAAACTAGCCCAAATATAGGGCTTGAAGTCAGTAGTACCACAGTTCACAAGACTGTCCCATTCCAGAAGCAGAGTTATTTTTCATCCCATAAGCACTTAGACAACAATAGGTCAGCCCACTCCTCATTCAAAAATTTGAAGAGCTCACAGTTACCTTCCACAGACTCCTCCCTAGTAGAAGCCTTCTCATTCAACAGACATAGTATAGTAGAGGAAGCATGCATGACCTTGAGGGAGAATTTATAGACATAAAGTCAGTGTCTTGTTTTTATTAGCCAAGTCCCTATTAAGTTTGGTCACCATTTTATCCAGATTCACAATCTGGTACTTAATCCTTCCCACCAAGCTGTTGTCCATAGCAATCTTGGTGTCCTCAGCCATATTAGCTTTATCAGTAATGGGGGCATTGTCCTTTGTACCCTCTTCAGCTCCAGTAGTGTGGGTATCCTTTTCCTCCTCTTGATCAGAGTCATTGTTATCCTCTTCCCTACTAGGAGAACCCATAGAGGAATCCTAATGGTTGAACAATTATTTTATTTATCTTTTACCCTTTTCTTTAGTTGGGTGTGAGGAGCGGCGAGTAGTGCTGGGTTGTGGGTTAATATCTTAAGGGCATTATAGATTAATGAATATCTTTTTACATCTTTTAGAGGGTGGCTGGGAAGCATATTTAGGGGTTATTTCATGTTTGGACCAGCTTGAGAGGTAGGGGTAGGGTGGGTTTCAGAAGACTTGTGGCTAGCAGCAAGGGTGGAACAACCAATAGATCCTGAGGGTGTAGGAAAACCCTGCTTGAGGGAGACTAAATGTGATAGAGGATTCTAGGTATCTTGGGTGATTTCAACAATAGGGGGAGGGCATAGGGCACAATGAAAATTATTAATTCTAAAAATTAACCCCTGGTTGAGATAAACAGGTTTTTTTCCAAGAGAGATTGACTCATTCACATCAGCAACATTGGACTCTAAAGCATGTAACAGGTAAAAAACAAACAAATTAAAAGCTTGTGCCTTAGGTGGTTTAATAATGAAAGGTTGTAGTTATAAAATTTATTGTATCAGCCTTCTAGCATGAAGTACTTCATTACTAGGTTGCACATTTTAGGCCAAAACTCGAGCAAGTCCCCAGTGTTGTATCCACCATTTTTGGACACTGCCTTGTCTTCATTTGTGAAAAACTGAATGAAGTTAGTTTTGGCCTGCATTTTTGTGCTTTTGTTTCCATTTAAGGCCTGTGGTAGGCATCCCCGTCACTTTTCATATGACTTCTTCATTAATTTCAAAGGTTATCCCATTAATGGTGACTTTTCTTACATTCCAAGTCTTCACAAACTATCGCAAGCTCATTTCATCATGGCCCATTAGGTTCTTCATTAAGGGAAGAATCCCTCCCTCTTTGCAGAAGTACATTACCATAGGGTCCAAGGAAAATTCTTCCTTAATCTTGTTTGGTTCAATCCTATGTCAGTCCCCACCCATTTTAGTAGAGATCAGAAAAAAAAATCACACCCAGAAATTGGTCGAGCAAGATTTGCTCTTAGTTTAGCTATTGCATTCACCCTCAAAAGCATAGAAATGAGAAAACTGATTAAAACCAAAGCTATTTCCAAAAATGGCGGAACAAAAATCACAACTTAGCCAAAAAATCTTATTGTTTTGGGGGCCATAAGTATGCGAGTAATTGCCTTTTGCCTCATAAATCACCTCCAGACATGCCACAAGATTTAACACATGGGAATGGCATTGTAAAACGTAAACATCATCAATTAAATCTTCCCTAAATCTTTTTCAATCCTTTGTATTTCACACTTGCCTTAAAACCCATATAATATAATGATGACACAAAAGGTACCATGGTGTAGCCTAGCCACGTCAACCTCATGTTAGAAATAAAGAGCTCACTGATGAATTCCATGTGGCATTTTAGGTGGAGAATAGTGCACAAGGGGAGAACAAATAATCCCTAGGCCCATCCTTTGGCACCCAAACTAAAAACTGGTTTTTAAAACATCATGGAGATATATTTATTAATCAGCTAATTGTTAGATATATTTATTGAAATAAATCATAGATATATCTTTTTGCACTCTTTATCATGTACATATGCATACACTATTATGAAAAAGATTCAATTTTGATAACCTTTCCCCCCTTCACCCATAAGTATTATTTCTACTCTCAATAAGTAGTAACATGTCGCATGTTGAGCGTCCATGCTAAATGATCTATGAGGGAATAACATATTTATTTGGTTGTATGCATTGTGATCTTTAGCCATGCAAGCTTAGTATGAAATATTTTTATGCGTATGGGAAGCTCGCCCAAGTAAAATGCTTCAAATCATACTAGTTCCCATTTATCATCTGATAGAGAATCTCCAAGTTGTGCTTGCACAATCCCTTATCTAGGAATATACTTGTCCTAGCCTTCACTAGATCCTACCCTCACTTCTAGGACCTTAATAGTATTTTCTCTTCTAGCCTAAGACTATGCTAACTCAATGCCAAGAGTTAGCCTCTTTGTGCTTCACCTTTAGGGATCACTAATAATAAGGTTACCTTTAATCTTCACTCTTTCTTGGATGAATCCAAGTGCAAAATATTCACAATATCTTCACCACTGCTGCAGTGGGTGTATTCATCATTGAAAAAACTAATTGACATCCTTCTAACTCCATTGGAATGGGACATCAATCCTTAATCAATTGACTTCAAGATTGAGTGTCCTTTCAGTCCTAATAGGCCGAATTTCTCAATTAGCCCTACACAGAGGGTTTTTCCCAATTCTTTCTCAAACTTCCAAAAAACCCCAAAACATAACTCGACGTCTAGATACCCTTTTCCAAAACTTTGAAGGATTTTTTGTTCTTAGGTTCCAAGGTCATCCATACAATGGATTCCTAAAATATATGTCTAATAGGGATAATATTCCTATATTTGTGCAGTGCTCTCTCTTCAAAAATGTATCAAGATGGATTGTTCAATACTCCATCTTCTTAAGAGCTATCTGTATGACCTCTATGCATTTGAAACCACCCTTGGTTTTACTCCTTCAATCGTTACCCTACAATCATGCACTGCTTATTCATGCCAAAACTCTAACTAGACACACAACATTTGCCTAGGGCATGATCATAAAAATGAAAAACTCACTCCTCTAGACTCCTACTTGCATATATACACTAGAAAGTGGCTCCTCTACCATATTCATCTAGACCCATATGATTTCAATGGTTGGATTCTATGGGGGAGCAATGAAACTAAAAACCACATCGTTTACTCCATTAACTACACAATCTACAAAACAATTTACTAAGCTAAACAAATGAAATCAAAACCACCATGCTATTGAACAAAAAATACTTAGGATTATGGCTACTACATAGGAAAAACACTAAATTATTTAATTCAATCCATAAAACAACTCATTAACACAATGCAACTTCACTATTACTGAAAACCAAAACACAGAGCTTTTGTTCACTTCAAAAATTACACTTCTCCACACAATGCGTCAAGAAATGGGATCTATTTTTCCTTAATATGCCATGCCCATTATTCTAGGCCATTATGGAAACTACCATCATATTTCCTTGAAAGGAACCCATTTTTTCCATTTGTTTTCATACAACATAAAAATTTGCTAAAATGTTGTCAAGAAACATTATGACAACATTACATCTTTTGGCATAATTGTAGTTAAGGATCTCAGTTCTACCTAGAATGGTGTAGAATGAATCTAGGAACCATTTTTAGGCACTATCCTACCCTTTCCTAAGCCTTAAAGTCTTTTAGACACTTTTAAACCCATTTTCCCACCATAGGTCTAATCTAGCTCTAACAACTAGAAAGCAATAAACATCTAGGTTGGATTGAACCTAGTCCTATCCACCTAGGAACACTCTTTTCTAGACCTTCTAAGGTCAAAATAAAACCTACTAACTTGGCTAGGGTCAGTACAAGATAAATTTGTAATAAGATTTAGGGATTTGCCTAGGTGCTCCTACACCATCTTGCCCAATTGAAAATACTTCAATCCACCCTTGGATTGAGTAATTTGGAATCCACTCTTAACTTCTTTAATTCATTCTTCTTGACCCAAGTTGCCTCTTCATCTTCCTTTCCATACCATTTAATTTATTTTTCATAATAGGTTCCGTGGCGGGTCTTCTTTTAGGCCCTTGAGTCAAGTATCTTTTCTGCCTTCTTAGGTGGACTAGGGGTCAATTTTAGGTCTTCTACCTCCTTTATGACCTTTGTAAGGCTCTAGTCTAGATCTGGTGTTGGTCCTTTGTACAAGATCAAATCTACCACATTGAATACAAGAGATAAACCACTGTCTTCTAGTAGCTCCACCTTGTATGTATTGGTTCCATATTTGGCCAAAATGGTAAATGGGCCAATTCTTCTCATCTGTAGCTTATGAGGCACTCCTTTATGTAATATTTCCTTGTTGAGATGGACCATTACTAGATCCCCAATTTGGAATTCGACATCCCTTTTTCTTTCATCCACCTTGCTCTTTATTTTCTCTGTATTTTCATTCAATGTTTTTCTCACTGTCTCATGCACCTCTTGCATAAAATATGCAAAATATTTTGCATAGCCACTACCCTTGGCTCCATCCTTCAGATCTCTGACCTCAAATATTCCTCTATGGTTTAGGTCATAAACTATCTCAAAAGGACTCTCACCAGTAGTCATATCGACAATATCATTATAGGCATATTCTACCTATCTAATGAGTTGGTCCCAAGTTTGACCATACTCCTTAGTTTAACACCTTAGGAGTTTACCTAGACTCCTATTTACTACTTTAGTTTTACCATCAGTCTGAGGGTGATATGCATAACCAAAAGATAAATTGGTTCCTATGTTTTTCCATAGGGTCTTCCAAAATGACTCTTGAACTCCGTATCTCTGTCTGACACTATGCTCATTGGTAACCCATGAATTCTAACTACCTCTTTGAACAATAGGTGAGCTATTTGACTTGCATCATGGACTGTTTTGCAGGGAACAAAGTGTGCCATCTTACTGAATCTATCCACAATAACATAGATGATATCCATTCCCTGTTTGTTCTTAGGCAATCCTACAAAAAAATCCATGCTCAAGCATTCCCATGGTCTACTTGGGATGGGAAGAGGTTGGTAAAGGCTAAAATTGGAAGATGTACCTTTTTCTTTCTGACATACAACACAACTTTCTACATACTTCCTAATGTCAAAATTCATCTTAGGCTAAAAGTAAAACCTATGCACTAACTCTTAGGTCTTATTGATACAAAAATGCCCACTAAGTAGACCATTGGGCTTCTCTTGAATCATATTTTATATTTTAGACCCTCTAGGAACACATAATTGACTTCCTTTAAACAATAGATCACTCTACAAAGTATATTCAGAATATTCACTATGAAAATGATCCTTATATTCTTAACATACCTTATAGATGTCGACAAAGTCTCCATATTCTGCATATAGGTCTTTGAAACTCTCAATACCCTTGTTGTGCAGGTGTATCTCTTGTATAATTTGGTCTCTTTTACTTAAGGCATCTTCTACCTTATTCTGCAATCCCTTCTTGTGCTTAATGTTAAAAGTCTAGGTCTACTGATATTCTACCCACTTCATATGTTTATGACTAGGTATCTTGTGAATTCAGGAAACTCACTGCTTGGTTGTCTGAAAAGACTACAAAATCCTTTGGAATCAAGTAGTGCTTCCACTTCCTCTGTGCTTGGACTAGAGCATACATCTCTAGGTCATAAGAAGAATATTTCTTCTTAGCTTCACTTATATTTTCACTGTGGAAAGCCACCAGTCTTTACTCAAGACAACACCAATAGCCACATTGCTAGCATCACACTCCATTGTGAAAAAATTCTCAAAGCTTTGCAAAATCAAGATTGGTTGAGTAGCAATCATCTTCTTCGACAACTCAAATCCATCATTATCTTTCTCATTCCACACAAACTTAGTTTTATTTCCACCTTTAATAGTATCTAACATAGGAGCATAAATTACACTGAATTTCTTTATGAACTTCCTATAATACTGAGCTAAGCCATGAAAAATTATTACCTATTTTTTTGTTCTTGGAGTAGACCAATTGAGAATGGCTTCAAATTTTCTTGGATCCATATTTAGATTTCCTAGGGACAACACAAACCCAAGATACACTAGTTTATGCTTCATGAAATCACACTTTTCCAAATTTATCAGCAACTCCTCCTCATGTAGCTTCTTGAAAACTATCTATAGATGTCTAAGGTGTTCTTCTTTTGTCTTACTATAGATGAGTATATCATGTAGATACACTACCACAAATTTTCCTATGTGGTCTTTAAGGAACTCATTCATTTCGATAGGGCATTAGATAGGCCAAATGGCATTACAAGCCATTCATATTTTCCTTCTATGGTATTCAAGGATTTCATCCATTCATCTCCCTAAATGACTCTGATTTGGTGTTATCCACTCTTTAAGTCAATCTTTGTGAAATTTTTTGCTTATCCTAGACAATCTATTGAGTCTTCTATCCTAGGGATATGGAACCTATACCTAATGGTGATTGAGTTTAATTCTCTTGATTCAGTGCATAGCCTCCAATTTCCTCCCTATTTGGGTGCTAAGACAGTGGGTATGACACAAGGGCTAATTATTTTCCTAATGAGACCTTGGCTTAGGAGTTCTTGGATTTGCTTAGCTATTTCTTCATTTTGTTGAGGAGTCATTTTATAGGCTGCCTTATTAAGAAGGGTAGCTCATGGGATAAATACTATTCGATGACTTACAGTTCTATTAGGGGGTATGGTTGATGGTTGTCCATCACTCACAATGCCTTCATACTTCTGCAATATCTCCTACACTTCCTTAGGCAATTATGTCTTCTTGTCTGCCTTGTCTACACTTTCTTCTTTTGGCTTCAATAAAAGTGCAAAAACAACTCCCTCTATTTCTTCTAAGGCTTCTAAGAACTCCTTCTCACTTACCATAAGAACATTGGGCCCTGTAGACTCATGTCTCCATCCTCTAACAGTGAATGTATTTTGAAAGTCACATTGTCCTTCTTGAAAGAAGAAGAATTACTTGCTTCGTCATGCATGGCCTTTCGGTAAAATTCACATGGCCTACCAAGGATTAAGTGACATGCATCCATAGGTAGGACATCATACAACACCTTTCTTTGTGTCTCCCAATGGAGAAGTCCACCCAGTCCACCCAAGCTTGATCATTGACAAGGGTGTGTTGTCCTTTGTTCAACCAAGTGACTTTTTATGGGTTGGTATGGGGTATTCTCTTCATCTTGAATTTTCTGACTCCCTCCTCTAACACTATGTTTTTAGTAGACCCTGAGTCTATGATGACTCTAAAAAATTTTCCCATCATCTTGCATTTCACTCTAAATAGTGATCTCCTTTGACTAGGTTCCTCTTTCACTGGCTCCTTAATCAGTGTCCTCCTCCTCATTAAGTTCTCACCTTCCTATGACTCTAAGGGTATCTTAGGGTGTTTTCTTCCACCACTAGTCTCCTCTTGAACATAGTTTACCCATTTGTCACTTCCCTTGGAAGTAGTGCCTTTCTCTGGACATCTATATGCAGGTTATCCCATGTAGTTGTAGTGGTAATATTTCATGTTCACAAAATAGTTACCTCTTCCTTGGCTATTGCTTCTTCCTCTATTTTTATACTTCATTCCTCTATTTGAGTTACCTCTGTTGGATCTTCCTTCTTGTTGGTCAGTAAGCTTGGTCTTTCCTTTACTCTTTGTTTCACAACTTCTTCCACCATATCCACCTCTTTGTCCTCTATTGTCTCTTTCTTTGCCTCTTCCTTTGGTGGTGCTTGAATATTGTTTCTTCCTTAACTTGTCATCTACCTTTATTGCAATTTGGTGGCATTTTTTAATAGTATCAGGAGTCAAGAGACTCATTTCATCTTATATAGTCCACTTGATATCATTAAGGTATCTAGCTACCTTCACCTTCTCATCTTATGCAACTCGAGACCTCATACATAATTTCTAAAATTCTTTAGTATAGGAGTTTACATCTAATTCCTTTTGTCTTTGACTTTGTCTTCTTTTATGCAATTAGATTTCATAATCCTCAGGGACATAAACATCTCTAATTTTTGCAACCATAGCCTTCCATGTAGCAATAGGCTTCTTTCTTTCTCTCTCTCATCTTGAATAAATTTCATCCGAGTGAGTGCAAACCCTCTTAGTCTGGCCTTAGCAAATTTCACCTTCTCACATTCATTTATACCATCACATTCAAAGTGATTCTCTATTCCTTCTATCTAGTCTAGGACTATCTTTGGTTCCATCTTTCCACTAAAGATAGGAACTCCTTCTAGTGCTTTACCACTCATATCCTTTAATGCCTTTAAGAATGGTTCTTCAGTAAGGGAAGGGTCAGCTTTAGGTACTTTATCATCTATGTAAATCTGCTTTCCTTTCCCTTTAACCTTATCCTTCACCTCTTCACTATTTTCTTCTACTTGGTCCACTTTGTGTTCCAATTATGCCAATCTCTGCCTAAGAAATCTATTCTCTTCTTCTTTCTCATCTACCTTCTTTACCAACTCTGCATTTTTCTCTATTGTAGACTATCCTACTGACTCTACTGGTTGGAACATTCACCACAAGTGTGATCAACAATCTTTGATACCAATCTGATAGATGTACTCCAAGGTGTGCTTGCACAATCCCTTATGTAGGACTCTACTTGTCGTAGCCTTCCCTAGATCCTAACCTCACTTCTAGGACCTTAATAGTGTTTTCTCTTCTGGCCTAAGACTATCCTAACTCAACTCCAAGAGTTAGTATCTTTGTGCTTCACCTTGAGGGATCACTAACAATAAGGTTACCTTCACTCTTCACTCTTTCTTGGATGAATCCAAGTTGAAATCTTCACAATATCTTCACGAGTGTTGCAAGGGGTGTATCCATCATTGAAACAACTAATTGACATCCTTCTGACTCCATTAGAATGGGACATCAAGCCTTAACCAATCGAGTTAAAGATTGACTCTCCTTTTGGTCCTAATAGGCCTAATTGCTCAATTAGCCCTACATAGAGTGTTTTTCCCAATTATTTCTCCAAACTTCCAAATAAACCCAAAACCTAACTTGAGATCCAGATACCCTTTTCCAAGACCTTGAATATTTTTATAGTCTTAGGTTCCTAGGTCATCTATACAGTGGATTCCTGAAATATAGGTCTTATAGGACTAATTTGCCTATATTTGTGCACTCCTCTGATTTCTCTTCAAAAATGAATCAATATGGATTGTTCAATACTCTAGCTTCTTAAGATGTGTCTGTATGAACTCTGTGCATCTGAAACCACCCTTGGTTTCACTCCTTCAATCGTTACCTTGCAATCACATACACTGTTTATTCATGCCAAAACTCTAACCGGATACATGGTGTTCGCCTACGGCATGATCATAAAAATAACAAACTCGCTCTTTTAGATTTCAAAGCATCCCCTACTATATTCATCCAGACCCAAATGATTTCCATGGTTGTATTCTATGGGGGAGCCATGAAACTAAAAACCACACTATCTACTTCAGTAAGTACATAGTCTACAAAACAATTTACTAAGCTAAACAAATGAACTCAAAACCACTATGTTCTTGACCATAAAATACTTAGGATTATACCTACTACGCAGAACCAACACTAACTTCTTGAATTCAATCCATATAACAACTCATTAAAAAAATGCAACTTCACTGTTATTGAAAACCAGAACACGAAGCTTTCATTCACTACAAAAATTACACTTCTCTACACAATGCCTCGGGAAATGGGATATATTTTTCCTTAACATGTCATGCCCATGATTCTAGGCCATTATAGAAAATACCCATCATGTTTCCTCAAAAGGAATCTATTTTTGCCATTTTTTGTCATGCAACATAAAAAGTTGGTAAAATATTGTCAAGCAACATTAAGACAACATTACATCGTTTGGCATAATTGTAGATTCAAGGTCTCAATTCGACCTATAACGGTGTAGAATGAATCTAGGAACCATTTTAGGCACTATCCTACCCTTTCCTAAGCCTTAAAGGCTTTTAGACACTTTTAAACTCATTTTCCCACCTTAGGTCTAATCTAGTTCTAACAACTTGAAAGCAATAAACATCTAGGTTGGATTGAACCTAGTCTAATCCACCTAGGAACACTCTTTGAAAGAACTTCTAAAGTCAAAATAAAACCTATTAACTTGGCTAGGGTCAATACAAGCCAAAATTGTAATAAGATTTAGGGATTTGCCCAGGTGCTCCTGCACCATCATTCAACTTTACAATTTTTTTGGCACGTGACTTTACTTACAATGAATTTTTAAAATCAATTTAAAATGTTCGTATAATTTAGTAGCACCGAATTTCAGTGTTAGATAAAGAGGAAGGAAAAGCGAGTAAATTATTTTTTATACATTGTGTTTGGCCGCTCTTACTTTCCATACATATTTGTATAGAGAATCTTCAGAATTTACGAGTGCAAAATGGCTATTGTTTAAAAAAGACACAAAAGGATATTATAGTTCAAGCCTAACTATTCCAAATATTGTCACTTAGCCATAGAATAACAAAATTCTTTTTTTTAACAATCAAGACTATTGTTGTATTTCAAATTATGAAGTGCAAATAATGTGAGTGATTAATATTAAAGTTCTGTTATTGAACAACTTATTAAATTTTCTTGATAAGTAGGAGATATTTTCCACAACAAGTCAAATTGTGATATTGCTATCAGAATACAACATTGGAATGTTTTGTGTCATACTCATTAACTCATGTTTTATGAGTAGTTGTCCACAAGAACCCATCTCTTGTGAGAACTTAGCACTCATTGCATCTAAGTGATCTAAGAATTCTTGAGAGGTCACCCATCCAAGTACTGCTCTAGCTTGAGCCCACTTAACTACGGAGTTTGCTCCATGATTAAGCCCACTATGCTTGAAATCCTGTTTGAAAAACCTTCAGCAACTAATTAAATTCTCTTTCAATGAATACATTATACTCCTAGAAGATGAGAGGCCATCATCAACCCTAATATGAGCTTAGACATATACTTCCTAAAAAATTTATTTTATATTCATTATACTTTTATGCTTACAAATCTAACCTCATATTCTAAATATCCATTCATTTAAGATATTTTTTCTACAGTTCAATTCTAGATTTATCATAAAATCTGTGACTGATATAATAATCAATTAATTGTTATATTTATTGGTCTTCAAATAATTTATACAGTTTTTTTTCCATTCTCTTTATCCTAAAAATATACATACTAATTTTATAATTAGACAAACATTTGACATGGGCATACCGAATACGCAAAAGAAATGAACCATTCAGCCTATCAGTTTGGATTTCGATAATCTAGCCCATTCCACTCTATTTATATTTGTAAGCACTTTTTTTTGTACTATTTCAACTCATTAAATTATAACATGCCACTGACGTAAGGTTTATCTATGTCAAGGGTTCATGTTAAATATTTATTTACTCGTATTTATCGCGAGCCTGAACCATGCAAGGTTAGTCTGAAATCATTTTAAACGCATTGGAAAGAAGCCGACGTAAAATGCTTCAAATCATACCTCTACCCATTTATCATTCAACTTTTGCGATTTGGGCACGTGACTTCACTGTACTATGTTTTTTTGAAAATTAATTTAACATGCGGTACGATTTGGCAGCATCAAATTTCAGAGTTAGATAACGAGGAAAGAAAAAAAAGGGAATTATTTATTCATACATTGGGGTTGGCCGAACATTCATTCTGTCGGGATAACAACACAATAATGAATTCAGTAGTTGAAAGTCTGCATGTTTCAATATTTTTGCAAATTTCCGCCGGCCTATGTGACTTGGATGGAGTTCATGTATTAAATGTAAAGTCGCCGAATTTGTTGTGGGCACTGGTAATGACTTTAGAAATTGGATTACACCACGTTTATTCTACTTCTCCATTAAAAAAAAGAAGTTGAATGTCCGCATTTGCAGAAGTGAACCTCTAGAAACGATTTCAATATGGGATTACACAGTTAATGTTATAATCATGCGAGCTAGTACTATATATAGTTTTTGTTCTTTAGGTTAATGGATGTAAATCTTCGGTTCACACTTGTAATTATTAATTGCACGCTTGTAGTGCTCTGTACGGATCTAACATATAAAATGTAAACGTAACAATGTCGCCGAATTTATTTGGCTCTGATTAGTGCATTCAGAATTGGATTACACGACTTTTATACTGTTACTGCATTAAAAGAAGAGTTAAATGTCCACATTAACAAAAGTAATCCTCTAAATATTGATAGAATAATTAAAAACAAATTAAAGTAGATGCTTAGTGTTGATTAGGTTTAGTCCCTTGTATATCTCGTTTGTTTGTTTCAGACTTACTCTTATTTCGATATGGAAGTTGTGTATTTTCTAAAGTTTAATGTTTAATAATAAATTAAATTAAATATACTTCATTAATAAGAAGTTTTAATTTTGAAAAATATATTTTTTAAGATTTTGTTCTTAGATAAACAGGCTTAAAATGTCTTTTCTTATTTACACAATTATTATTTCATGTGTGTAGAGTCTTACTATTTTTCTTAAAAATAAAAATAAAAAGAATTAAGAGTCTTTTCTAATTAAAAAGAGATAATTTTAATTTGAAATTTGATTTAATAAAAAATGATTATATGCTAGTAGAGAAATCTCAAATAAATATTGTAAAAAAATGTTAAGATCATTAAAGTCTTGGAATGTTATTTTGTATCTTATTCTAAAATTATTTTATTTATATTTATATTTATATTTATATATATAATTTCTTTAAATCACAAATTGTTATTTTTAGTTACATTTTACCTTGACTTTTCTATATACACTATGTCTTTCTCATTATTACAATAAGTATCACTTAAACATTACATTATATTATTAATTTTCAACTGACATATTTATTTTTGAAGAATATATGCCATAAAATAGTAGAAATATTATTTTGAAATGTTTATTCCACTCAAACCATATCTGAAAAAAAATGTGATTGATGAATGATATCTCAACATCTTTTATATTACTTTTCACAAATAAATTTAGTAATTATAGATTATATAAATAATTAACATTATTGTATACTATAAAAAAAGTATTTTTCTCTTAGACAACCTTCCATGCATGTAAATATGATGTTTGTGTTGTTGCTATAAGAGGATGCAGCCAATCACATAAATATTGTAAACATAGTAGTTGTTTTATTTTGGACCTCATATTTTAAAGAAGATGAAAGTTAATTGCTCAACTGCTTAGCAAAAAATAGGTGTAATTTCACTTTGGAGCTCAACTTTTGAGGAAGATCAAGGTTAATTTCTTAGGTGCTTAGATATTGGAGATTGTTTCCATGAGAATTTACTCATGTTGAGGTTAGCAAAAATAGGCCCGATCTTCTATTTTACAATGTTTGTTTGGGTTTTGATGGCTCTAATCTATGTCGAGCGCCTTAGTATTGTAGAATGTTCTTCGGTGAATGGTGTTGGAGTGTGTGTTGGTCTTCATGCCTAGGGCTTCTTCTCCTCTCATTTTCTTCACCATCTTGAAAAAATTTATTTGACAATAATCCACTTGCACAAAGCATAGGGCATCCTTCTTAGATGCAGTTAAATTTTGATTTCATCACACCATAATGGCTAGGGCATACAGAAACTCATTCTTGCACAACTCATGAAGATGTGTACTTTAGGAAGGATGTGGTGTATGTGCTAGATAATTTCCACCGACATTCGTGCTCTCATTAAAATTTTACCAATCTTCCTAGGTCGATCAATACTACAACTAAGCTACCAAATTTTCCTACAACCAACAAATTTTTTAGGGATACATTGGACTTTAGTTTAGCTACTAGGGAAAAAGAATATAATGTCTTTATGGTGCACAAACATCTCCTAATTTTGGTGGTGTTAGTTATCGATGCCTTTCTCTTCCTATATGTCCCTCAGGCACAACGCTAGAATTTTTCCTTTATAATTTGGTAATGGATTAAGAGGTTTTCCTAAAAGATTATGCCCTTATTTATAGATTCAGAAAAACTTGACTGAAATTTTGTGAGGTCGTGTATTCATGGGTTTCTAAGAATTAGAAATAATACATGGAGAAATAATTTGGATTTCCTTATGTCAAAGGGTTCTTCGTCATAAAATTTGACTCCCATAAGGATAAGATATTGTGCTAGAGAATGACATCTAGATCTTTCAAGGTAATTTTATATGTATGAAACCATGATTACATGCCTTTGATCTTTGCACAAAAGTCTTCATTCCTGCCTTATATTTGGGTGTGGTTACCCTATCTTTCCTTTAAAATTTGGGAAGTTGACTACTTGTACACCATTTGAAATACCTTAGGGAAATACCACTACACTTCCAAGGAAACTATTAATTATTTAAAACTCTGCCTATGCTTGAATATGCAATGCAATATGTGTACCCAATGGGCTCTTTATTAAGATTCTACTATAAGTTAGTAACAAATGTTGGAGGCAACCTATTAATTATGATAAAATTACCTTCAAATGTAGATGCTACTTCAGAATAGATCACTTCACTCCCTAATATAAAAATGCTATTTTTTCGTGTCTTTATCATCTTTTTAAAAATAGATCTGGTGGAAAGGGGCTGGACCTCAGTATCCTCCTCAAGACACAAATTAATCTTGAACTGCTTTTGAGGCCATTAAAGGTTACTCATCTCATTCACTTGATGGTCATTATTCTACTATATTTGTCACCCATCATGATAGTGTTGGAATTCTATTGAGATGATGTACTGAGAGGGGACAGGTGAATCAGTACCTCTAAAAATTTTGTTGGTTAGCCCATTAACCCTTAGTCATCAGTTTGTAATTTAACTTATCTATCTGTTCATCTTTCTTTATGCATATGAAATCATTTCATACATTCTTTTGATATGTAACAATAATAGAAACATTCATGAAATTAGATAACACATGACACAAGATATGATATCATAGAAAACTCCTGTTAAGGAAGGAAAAATTGCGATGGGGATTGTTTCCCACAAAATTCACTATCTGCAGATAAGAAGAGCCGGTTAAGGCTTACAATTTTGGTCACTTCTGATGACCTACCCTGTTAGGAGTATTACAGTAGAGACCTGTTAAGATCTACTTCATTGGAAGCTTTCAACAACACTGTTAAGTGTGCACTTTGTTAAGAGATTTACAAAGGACGGTTAAGTCCACCTTCTACAAAAGGATTTTAGATGTGATGCACTTGTTAAAATGTAACTACATAAGTATTTGATGTGATGATAAATGCAATCTTCAATTGCTAATAATAGATCCTATAAAGCTCCAAAAATACTATTAATCATCCTTCCATGATTGAGTATTACCTTTATCTTCTCGTTGGTAGCCTCTGTGTGTTCTTGATAATTGATGTATTATGTTTCTGATCTTTGTATGAATTCTACCTTCTGCTCCTTAGATTCTCTTCGTAGCTATCAATTATATTGAATTCATGTACTCACAATTGAGTATGAACATCTATTTATACTAGCTTAGGTTCAATTCTTGATTCATGCATTCGCAAGTTAACTCTAGATTCAAGATATACAACTTGATCTTGATCTATAGTTAGATATGATTTAGATCTGTTAGGATGCTTTAAAGCATTTACATAAAGCTCGCATGCCCACAAAAAAAAAAATAGTTCTACAAAATAGAATAACTTTGCTTTATCTGCCGTGTATAAATCAGATCCACAATTTGTGGCTTTTCTGACTGTCGGTTCTGACAGTCGGTGTTCTTGGTTGTCAGTGTTCCTTTCTTGAACATGTCATCAGGTATGCTTGTCTGTTCCTGTCGGTTTGTTCCTTTGTTTGAACATGTCATCGGGTATGCTTGTCTGTTCCTGTCAGGTTGTTTTGGAAACTGTGTCACCGGTGATGCTTGTCTTCGTCGGTGATGCTTGTCAATTTTATACTTTGATTTTTCTCAAAAATCTTTGTTGTGTCGGGTATGCTTGCATTTTACCGGTACTGCTTGTGGTTCGCTGGTGATGCTTGTTGTTTGCTGGTAATGCTTGTTGTCTGTATTTTTTCTCTGAGTATACTAATGGCAAAATAATGTCATCAATCTCCCCCTTTGACATTAGTATCAAAAACATGATATGTGCAACATACTGAGTGTATTAGTATGTACACCTGTGTATACTTTTGCCTTAGTCATTTGAATGACTCCCCC
>MU225851.1:1323482-1344777 GCA_018584345.1 Thuja plicata
AAGAGATTTACAAAGGACGGTTAAGTCCACCTTCTACAAAAGGATTTTAGATGTGATGCACTTGTTAGAATGCAACTACATAAGTCTTTGATCTGATGATAAATGAAATCTTCAATTGCTGATAATAAATCCTATAAAGCTCCAAAAATACTATTAATCATCCTTCCATGATTGAGAATTACCTTTATCTGCTTGTCGATAGCCTCTATGTGTTCTTGATAACTGATGTATTATGTTTATGATCTTTGCATGAATTCTGCCTTCTGCTCCTTAGATGCTCTTCGCAGCTATCAATTATATCGAATTCATGTACTCACAATTGAGTATGAACATCTATTTATACTAGCTTAGGTTCAATTCTTGATTCATGCATTCGCAAGTTAACTCTAGATTCAAGATATACAACTTGATCTTGATCTGTAGTTAGATATGCTTTAGATCCATTAGGATGATTTAAAGAATTTACATAAAGCTTGCATGCCCACAAAAAAAAAAGCAATTCTACAAAATAGAATAACTTTGCTTTATCCACCGTGTATAAATCAGATCCACAATTTGCAGCTTTTCTAACTGTCGGTTCTGACGGTTGGTGTTCTTGGTCTTCGGTGTTCCTTTCTTGAACATGTCATCGAGTATGCTTGTCTGTTCCTGTCGGGTTGTTCCTTTGTTTGAACATGTCGTCGGGTATGCTTGTCTTTTCCTATCAGGTTGTTCTGGAAACTGTGTCGCTGGTGATGCTTGTCTTCGCTAGTGATGCTTGTCAATTTTATACTTAGATTTTTCTCAAAAATCTTTGTTGTGTCGGGTATGCTTGCATTTTACCGGTACTTCTTGTGGTTCACGGGTGATGCTTGTTGTCTGTCGGTAATGCTTGTTGTCCGTATTTTTTCTCTGAGTATACTAATGGAAAAATAATGTCATCAGATAATGGGTCTATTGTGGACTCTCAACTCTCATAGTAGACACGTGTATCAGTCATAGCCCAAAATTGGTCTCCTATGCTAGCTTTTTGTCCTATGCTTCTAGAGAATTCAATGAAGTCAAGAAGCATGGATGGAGTAGAAGTAGACATTTGTCATCCAAGTAATAATAACAAGATGAATGTTAACAAGAAGATATAAAATCCTTAGTATCATATGACTTTGAGGTCCTCCAAGAGTGGGACAAAGATGGTAACCTAATTTCAGTGGCCCTATCATTGGGATGAATGATATATTTTTAATTTAATCACAAGCACTTTTTCTATCCTATAGTGTATCGTAGGATGCAGTATATAGGATTTTGTTAATAGATGTGCCAATAGTAGCTAGCCCACAGCTTAGCAATGTTAACATTTTCAATTATAATATATTTTTTGCCAACTTCAACTCCGCATTATAACACAAAATGAAAATCCAAATGAAATCTCTCTCTCTCTCTCTCTCTCTCTCTCTCTCTCTCTCTCTCTCTCCCATGAGGTTGTGTCTATTTGTAGGAATATTCTAACCTAATATTAGGGTCACCCTCTTATTTCTTAGTGTTCTAGGGTGAGTTATTTTGGCTTCTCAAATTCTCTATTGTAAACTTCTTTTAATTTTAATAGTTTTAATAAAGTTTTTTTGTTAACCATGTCCAATTTATTTTCAAAAGTATACACACACAATTATAACTAAATACTTTGATATATACATTTGTACTTCTAGTGTATTCATATAGTATATTTATTTAATTAAAAAAATATATTATTTATTTATTTAAAAATTAATTCTTATTATACAATATAACAATAATTTTTAAAAATATCTTTAAAGGAGTTTAATAATTTAAGCTAATTTTTGTTAGTAGACATGTATGTATGTATGTATGTATGTATGTATGTGGACAATAAAAATGATCTCACAAATTGTTCCATGAATAGCGAAGGTAACAATATGATATATTAATTGAGAAGAGAAATGAATATAATAAAATAGTTAAACTACTAAAAGTATAGAGTAAATGTGAAGGGAAAAGTGAATTAAGAAGAGAAAAGAATATGAATTTATTAATCGATAAATATAATCACATTCAAATTTTATTATTGTTTTAATGAAGGGAAAACTTGTTTTACATGGACTAGAAACCCAAGGTTGACAAAAAACAAACAAACTATATCAAAGATCAAATCAATAGCTAAATAGATAGGACTCAGACACCAAAAAATGGGGAAACAAAACCCCTAAACAACCTATAGCTTTTTCACAATATTATCATTTGTCTTAATAATATCTGAATTAATGTGCTTAACTTTCATAATGATACTATCAACGAGGGTCATACCCTTGTTCTTTCTTCTAAGCCTGGTAGAAGGGCCCAACATGGTAGCATTTGTAGCACATCCCTCCTCAGCATCGATATTGTCAACATTAGCACTTTCTTTCTTCTTTAACCATGTATCATCAACGCTTCCCATCTTGGTCGACTTTGTGTTGGTTGAAGGCATAGGGAAACTTCAATCAGAGATAACATGAGTGGTATCAACTCGTTCATTGAGTTTCCTCAACCCATCACTCCATTATTCTTCATAGGCTTCTTACTAACGTGAAAGATTAAATACGAGTTTTTTTCTCTATATTTAAGAGTAGATAGATGGAAAATTTTGTATTTCTATCTCCATATTTAAGCTAGATAGACCTGGAATTTTGTATGCATAAATTCTCCTTTTAATAATATTATGGATCTTAACCTAGATAGCAATCTCTTGATCAATTAAGTTTACCTCTAGCCCCCTGAGTTGAGTTCTATAATTTCACATTATCCAATACCATTTTAAGACTATCTTTTTGTTTAAAGATGTGCCCAAAATCTGATCTATTCCATTTCCAAAGTTTATCCTTGACAAAAAAAAATTTCTTGTATCCCTATACATAGTCATCCCCCTCACATCAGTAGTCTACCATTCACTAAGTTTATCCTTGAAATCAGGACTCATAGTCCACATTTTCTTAAAGTGAAAAGGAAAGTTCTTCCTCCTACAATATTTCTTAGCCATAAAAGAAATAGGAAAATGGTCTGATCATATCCTAAAAAGAGAGGAAAATATTCAATTATAATTCATAAGCTAGGAAATAGAAACCAAGTTTCTATCCAACCTAACCTGGATGAGATCATCTCCCATCCTCCTATTAGACCAAGTAAAGGCAGTACCATACAAATCCATATCCATAAGACCCTGGGAGTTGATAAACTTCAACAAATCCTGACTACTATCAAAATCAATAGGAGCTCAAACTTTTTTATCCAAATTGAAAATAGGAGTGTTAAAGTCCCCCATAATAATCCATCTACTAGTATGGATTGGGGCCCTAAAATAAGAGATGGGATTCAAAATATCATGCTAAGAAACCTTTTTATTAGGGGCATAAACATTTGATACCCCTAAAAAACTCCCATCATTCACAAGGACAAATTCAGCTGCAATATGATTTGCAAATGAAAGAATAGGTCTACCTTAACCAATATAAGGTTCCAAAAAGTGGCCAAGCCATCCAAGGCCCCATTAGAGTACATATAATGTACACCTTGACATTACTATAAACAACTAGCTTCAAGTCAAAAAATATTGATATCAAAATTTTTGTCTCCTGAAAAAGGAAAATATATAAGGTTTATGAGCTCTCTTGTCAAATTGGACAAGAGGGCATTCATTTGGGGGTGGTACAACCACCTAATATTCTATGAAAGCATCTTCATTTGGACTATTAAGGGGAACCTGATATCCCCATGTTTAATAAAGTCCTTTGCAATCAATATGCAACCTTTACCTTTCTCATTTTCTCATAGGTATGAATGGAAGATGGTCAACCCACCCCTTTAGAAGAAGCCCCAAAGCCAGCTTTCGTTATACTTTGAGTAGTAATCACTATTTCGAAGAAAATTTCTTTCTTTGGCTATCTTTGGATTTAACCATGGTGAAGGGGGTATCAATATCCCCATCCAAAAGTGAAGAAAACAACACCTCCACATTACCTAAGGACTCATTATCAGTGAATTCATCATTTTTTTATAGAGAATAGGTATCTGCATCATCTTGGATGTTCTATTCCAAAACAGGTTCTTGAAAATCAAGATGACCATCAAAAAGGTTCACCAGTAAGTTAATACTTTTTCTAGCTGACTCCTTGAGGGAGGCACAAGCCATCTCCCCTGTAATTCTCTTATGTAATCCTCCTTATCAATAGTAGGATGAATGATGTGCCTTTCTAAAGTGGCACCTACATCTCCCTCAACCTCCATGGTCTCAGCCAAAAGCTTCAACTATTGCTGAGGAATAGATGTCATCTAAACTATGGTATCCGTAATTAGCCCTTCCTCATAAGCCTTCAAGGGAATTTTATCTTTCCAGTGGTAAAAGTACATATTTGTATCATACTTTAGGATAAGTAAATGAATGAATTTGAGAGAAAACATTTTGGCTTGAAGTTTTCTAGCTGAACCCATGTGGTGGCTATGTGGCATCCTCATGGAAGGGAGTTTTTGACTAAAATATTTCTGGTCTTAACCCCTCGAGTATATATAAGACAAATATGTTATATAAATTTAAAAATGCTAACAATTTACTCATAAGGCTTCCGTCGAAATAGTTTCGGCTGGAAAAGGCTTGCCTAGAATCCCCTAGCTGGTATCCTAGGTGGAAGCCACATCACCAAATTCCTCAAAAAACTAGAGCTTCTGACTTCTGCAACTAATTTCTGCATCAAAACTCAACTTTTTGTAAAAACTAAAAATACCCTTTTCTAGAGATCAAAGTTGAGAATATGATCATATAAGTTTTATAATAATTTGGTTAGATATAATATATTATAATATATTTTTTTAATGGGATATATTTGATAGGGAAAATATGGTGAGAGATGATTTTTTTTTATTTTATGTAAGTTGGACTTTGAATTGTTCTAACAGAGAAAAAATAGATCAAACATGATTTTTTGTTTTTTCATGCACTGTCTATATATGTTGTCTAAAAAATATTTTGAAATCAAAGAAAAAATAATTTATTTATATAAAAAAAATTTGGTGGGAACTAGACCCCCCGAGTTTTTAGTATTTTTAAGCGATTAAAAAATCTTCTTTAAAAATTAAAACAACATATCAATTCTTGTTAAAAAAATTATTAAAAATAATAGGCATAAATTTCATCCATTTCTAAACATTTCATTAGTTTACATCACGTTCAAATTTTAAATAGAAATGCCACTTTGATATCATTCATGTTGAATTGTTTTTGTGTTTTTAACATTTTCCTTTATAAAAGTTTGACATAGGCTTGTACTTTTACCCCCAAAATTTCTTCGAGGGCTTAGTCGATTGAGGTTTAGGCTTAGACATAGAATAGCTGGCATAATGTATGGTCTTCTTACAGTGAAATCAGGTAAACAAATTAGCTTCAACCTCCACCACTTGTGACCAAACCCTCAACTTAGAGTTGAGAGAAACAAAATCTAGAAGATTAGTAAAATGAGAGATATTAATAGATATAAGGGCATACACTATTTATTTCCTAGCTATGGTTATGGAAACCACCATAATAACCGCACTAAAGAAGGCATAAATTCCCCTAAAGATCTCTTCATTCAAAATTCTAAGGTAAAACTAGGTAGTCTTACCCAAACATGAACCACATTGCAAGCCACATCCAAAAAGGAAAAATTATAATCCCACCTCTTAAGAGCCAAAGATTTCTTGTTGAACATCCACGATCCCCCTACCAAAGCTAACAAGAGATCCTCTTCACTGGTGAACAAAAAGTAGAAAAAACATTTGGCTATAGCCAAGACATCCACTTGACCTTTATGCTTCCACTTTCAAATCACCCATGAATGAATAGAGTCAAAATTAGGTCTAGGGACAATGAACTTACAAATCTGAAAGAATACCATTGAATTCATCCCTCTATCAACAAGGAAATCATGAATCATCCCTAAATAGTTACTTGAAGTAGCATCAACAAGATGGGAAATCAGATAAATTGCCTTAACCTTGATCATGGAATTAAATATGTTAGACCATGTGTGATTCTCCAGTGGGGGCCCTTAGTGTCTGACTTTTTCTAAAGGCCAGAGCCCAAATTATCCTCTCCTACATAACCCAGATTGGAACACTCTCTAGAGGCTCCCACATTAGTATTTGTAACATAATAAATAGTCAGAAATGTTATGTGGGAATATCACTAACCAAATAAAATGTGGATATGAGGGTGATGTCTAATGTTACATTAGGAACACTCCCAGAAGGCTTAAGCCTCAAACCCAAACTAGATTAGAAAATCCCAAAATGATGAGGGGATGCTTAGGCTATATCTGGATGCTTATGCTATATCCAAATATAAAATTTGTAGATTCTCAAGACTATGCCGACTCAACTTGACCTTTTTTAAGAATTTGGCCTTGTTTAAGAGACTAAAAATCTGACAAATTGTATAGAGTATCTGTCACTGGTTTTGTATCTCTAAAATTCTAGATCTGAAACTCTGAAAACTTGTTCCTGCACACAAGGAGAAAGAGGAAAATGTATAGGAATCAACCTTGAAATGAAATAGAAAATGCATAAATAAGATAAATATCAAATTTACATTGCATGAAAAACCCTCATGGATCGATGTAGAAATCAGTAAGCTCCATAAGGATGCTTGTATATTTGGAACGTGTTATAGAATCAAGGAGGCCTTGAAAAATGAAATGGATCTACTCTTGATAGATCTTAGATCATTAATTAGTGTATGGTTGAAATCTTGAATGGAGAAGAGGAATGAATATTATTGCTTGCTTGATAATTCCTCTACTTGGCCACTATGGGAAATAAATTTGCATCGATGAGAGAAGATTTTATTTTCTTGAATGAGAGAAGACTTGGAGAATTGGAGATCTTCAATTGGATGCTTTCCTTCAAATATTGAATCCATCACTTCAATTGCACAACTTGAATATTTGATTTGTATTTGAAAACACCAAATAGCTTGCACAAATATTGCATGATAATAGATTTCAAAACGAGAGGAGAAGACCCCCTTGTACACTCATTTTGGGAGTTAATATTGTTAGGCCGACTATAAGTAAAGATCAAAAAGAAAAACCTTAGCATTGGACCTAGAGCCCACTTAATTACAATACCTTGGGACAAGGCCAAATTGGGTAAGCCTTGTCAAGGACAAGGCTGACTTACTTGGATCTAGTCCCAGGTGGCATTGTTAGATTCAAGGTAGATCTGGGTCCTGGAAACATTTCAAGGAAGAAAATAAAAGATGTGGTAAATCAATATTAAAGACATTGGGATTTTGAAATCACTAAAATGGGGTCTAATAGGTCCTAAAGGACATTCAATATTAGGTGCTAACATTTTAGGATAATACACTTATCCCCCACTCTAACGGGAGTATGAGAAAAACTCATGCTCACGGTAAAGTAGATCAAATGCATAGGATGATCTCATTAAGGATAAGAAGACAAAGAAATATCAAGTCCCCAAGTGACTTAAGTCCTCATAAAAAATGAAACCAAAATGAGAGAGAGAGAGAGAGAGAGAGAGAGAGAGAGTAGTCTAGCGAATTGTCTTGTGCTAGTTTAATCCATCAACAAGGATAAATCCTTAAAGGAAAGTTCTTCCAATAATGGATCCAGCAATAGAACGATCAGTCCTAAGGGAAGGTAAGTCTCCTTATGGATCAAAAAAGGGTGGTCAGAGGACCAAATGTGCATGGGGTAAAAGCACAATAAACTATCACCCTTTTACAAAGGAAAAGGTTAACAACACCAAAACTATAAATCTTCAAGCACATAAAACTCACATTTATGTTGAGAACATGAAGATGATGTAAACTACTAAATTGTGTATAATAGGATGAATTTTATGCCTATAATTTTTTTAAAAAAATTTAAACAAAAATTAATATATTTTTTGAATTTTTAGGTCTATTTTTCATTTCCTGAAAAATACTGCAAATCAGGGAGCTTACTTCCCACCAAATCATTATAAGTAAAACATTGTTTTTCCTTCAATTTAAAAATATGTTTTTGATGACATGTATAGCTAGTGCATAAAAAAGAAAAAAGTGTTTTCGATCTACAGTTTTCCCATTAAAAATATTCAAAGTCGAACTTACCTGAAATCAATAGTTTTTGTCTCCCGCCACTTATCCCCTATCAAAACTATACCAAAAAACAAATAAATTACATATTATTGAAGAGGACTCTATTCTCTAGTGTTTTCTATGATTTTGAAAAAATTATGAATTGATTTAGCATTTTTTTTAATATTTTCTAAATCAATGACTTCTCAAAGCTTTATATACCTACATGTAGTTTTTAGCAAATTTGTTCAACATTTTGTAGTTGATAAATATAAAATTTTTATGTCAAGAATCGTCGTTCCGAGGTCTAGAAAAGAGTACTTTTAGTTTTTTGATAATTTTTATTTCGAGTTGAGAATGGATCAGCAGAAGTGCAAACTTCTGGCTTTTTTGTATTTTTGGAGGTTTGGCTAACAACATGACATGCCACCTAGGTAGACTCAGCCAACTCAGACTTGGCCCAGACAGACTTGGCCGAGTCCTACTGGCCCTCACATTGGCTCGTACAGGAGCCTACTGGGCCTCGTAGGCACCATTTAATGCCACATAGACTCGGTCGTGTTAGACTCGGCCATGGGTGGAGTCAACCAAGTTAGCTTAAAAGGTGATAGTTTATTGTGCTTTTACCCCATGATAAGTCTAGGGCCAAATGCGTATAGTTAGTTTAAAGACCAAATTAACAATAGGGATCAGTCTCAAGATCCACTAAAAAATATTATTAAATCTGTGTGTGTGTGTGTGTGTGTGTGTGTGTGTGTGTGTGTGTGTGTGTGTGTGTGTTTAATTTCTAATATATTATGTTTATTTCAAATACATATATTCCACTCTTTTTCCTTCCATCCTTTACTAAGATAATTGGCATTTCCAAGTTATTTTTATAGGAAATAAACCTCTGCAAGAGTACATTTATTAACTTAACAAAATTATGATACACTGATTAAACTAATTTACCTAAAAGACAAAATTCTCTACGTCTTACAAAATCGTATGATCAAAGCCTTTTTTAACTCAGTGTAACATAGGTATTGAGGGATGTTGGGATGAGTTTCCAGGACACAGGAAAAAAAAGGCTTCAATTTGGTGACGGCGAGGGATGGGGGCAGCGGGGGGGAGGGAGTGAGTGCTATAATATACTATAGATATAGTACTTGAAATGCTAGTTACGAAATGATGTATAATAGTATAAGAACTAATTATACCAAATACTTGAACATAGAAAAATTGCAACACACCCAATACAAAATACAATGTACTTGAACATTGAGCATTGAATATCGAATTACCAATTACTATTGAAAATTCAACGTATTGGCAAATAAAAGATTCTGAAATATATTATATCAAAAATATCATATATATGATTAAAATGAGTAGCATGACATTCAGATATCAAAACAAGTACAAAATCATCTCAAAATGTAGTGAAGGGAGGCCTTTAATCGTGCCCAAGGCAAACTCCACATCTTGGAGATGTCTTGGGGATGGTCAAAGGACGCCTAGGCATCCCTAGGACGTCTCTAGAGACGTGTGGCCGTCTCCACATTCCAGGTAGCGACTTGATGGCGGGAAGGTGGGGATGAGGTACCATCCCCACATTCTGAGTGGCAACTTGGTGGCGGGAAGGCGGGGGTGAGGGAACATGGAAACACCAAGTCTCTGGGACAGGGACGTCCCCAATACGGAGACGAGGGTTTATGGGGCGGATGAGTCCCCGTATTACACTGATTTAACCCTACACTGTTATATTCAATTCTCTTTTCTTTTCCGATTCCTCTACTAAGATCTAGAGGCTTACTTTTGCTAATTCCCTCATTGAACATTTTTTTGATGTAGTAGAAGAATAAAAGTCGTGTAATCCAATTCCTAAAGTCATAATCAGAGCCCAATAATTTCGGCGACATTCTTATGTCTACATTATATATGCAAGATCCAAACAAATCTCAAAGGCCTGCGCTGGTATGTAAGATATAGTATAATGTTGTTTTCGGGGAAGATAATAACGTGTTGTCGGGTAAAGTTTATACAATGACTTTATCCCAGTGGCCAAACTGCTATTTGTACCTTTCCATGGAACCATTTACAAGCCATGGCCACAATCACTCAAGTGTTTACTGGCTTTCTGAAGAACGGCTTAAATCTGCTGGAGTGATTGGAAGACAACAATGAATTTGAGATCATGCCATCCCCTGTCACTTCCCCGCCTCAAGTTTAACTTCTTCATACTGATTCCGCTTCATTTTTCACTCGGGTAATATTAACTAAATGCTTTCAACTTGCAAACACTAGAATTCTTTAGACATTCTATTCCTTTAGTTATTCATGTTTTCCTCGTGAAAATTCAATCTATGATTAGTTATAATTGTGTTTTATTTGCGTAGTGAGCGATGTAACTGGGACAAAGAGCAATTATTTTGACAAGCGTCAAATAATTTTTCCCCATTATCTAACAATGATTTGGATACATCAGAGTTCATTATAGGTTTTCTTTTACCTTAACCTAATTTATAATTGTGAAGTTTATTGTAGGTCGAGAAATTGTGAGCTATGAGCGTCTAAGGGCGATAATTTGAATCCATCGATATGTACTTGTGTTGTGAGCAACATGGGAGGGAAACAGTTTATTCTCCTCTATCACGACAGCATTTCAAGACTAGAAAGTTTCCAGAGACAAATGGGTTGGGATCGCCTGTTGCTGCTCTCTATTTGAACTAGACCTACCTGAACGGGTCTAATATTTTGTTCTCCTTTAGTAGTCTTGTATGTCCTGTTGAACTGTCCCCCTTCTGCACCGCTATGTTTCTTGGTATCGATATATAATTATCAATGCCTAAGATCGATGGCTGGATAGGCGTTATTTTAAGGTGTTTTTTTGGTCCTAGACGCTAAAGTCTGTTTGACATAAGAAGAAAGATTTGGGACGCTGTTCAATTCTATATAAGGTTATGAGAAATTAAGTGGATGATCATATCGACAGGGTCTTAAACCTTAAATTAATGCACAAAGAAATCAATCTATTAGTAAAAGGGGTGGAAAAGAAGATTTGATTAGAATTAATTTAGAAAATTTAATTGACAAATGATGGGAAATAAAGTTTTGATCATAGAAAAATTAATTGACAGGTAAGGTTTCATTTTCATTATGTGTACGAAGTGAGATGGATAAAAATAGGCAATTGGTTTCATTCTGTGTGTTTGCTTATATCTCGCTTACAAATTAGTTGCTATGAAATTATACTGGCCTTGTTATAAAACTCATGATAGAAAAATGAAAATAATAGTTTAAAATGTTTTTGATTAAGTAAAACAGGTTTTACAGGTTATGAAACCCGAAACAGAGTTTAAAAATATAACAATATGCAGTCAAAACAAAACAGAGTCTAAAGGTAGAACTAGCCAACACAGGGCCATAACAAAAAACAAACTAAGCCAATAATAGTTTAAAATGTTAAATCTAACAAAATCAAGACATATAATAAGACTTCAAACAAAAGAATGATCTATAAGGGTGTACAACTTCACTTTATAATTTCACCTTTACAAAATAATCTTAGAATTTAAATGTTTACATGGAGATTATTTATTTAATATATTTATAATTATGTTATATTCTATAATCTAATTTTTCTTTTGTTGTATGCAAATTTTTAAAATCAAGATTTTGGATCACAGCTTATGATCCTTCATCAGGATGAATGAGCTATGAGATAGAATTATATTAGTCGTGTATAATATTCTTTTATCTTTCTTTATTTTGTAATTTGAAAAAAAAAATTACAAGTAGGATAAGATGTTATGCTCCTCCTAAAGTATATAATTATGTTGGTCCTAAGATCTTTTAGTTGACAACTTTGACAAAAGTAAGAGAAGAAAACTTATGATGTGAGGACTTTTTATAAGACTTTGTGTTTGGGTTATTCTTCATGCAATAGAAATGTAAAAATAGACAAAAGAAACCCGCCCTTATTGGTCTAGGAATCGTATATGGTAAAATGAGAGATATGAATAGAGAGTTCATTTGGATGATTTCATTATCATAGCATTTGGATTTTGAACCGTGAGTTAATCCACAGTAAAATAGATTATACTATTAGAAATGGGGTTAGAAATGAAATTTAATTAGAAGTAATAATATCATTATTTAGTCAACACCAATAGTTTTATTCACATTCTCTTTAGAAGAAGTTGTACTACAAGCGGACACTAGTGTCCTGGGGCACCCTATCCATTTCAATCTTCTCTTTTTTGGTATAATTTATTATGGTATTAATTTCACATGTAATTTATTCTTATGAGTGTATATATACTATAGGAGAAATAAATACAACACACACATAACTATAAACAAGAGAAAAAAATTTAATTATTATGGTATTTCTACGTTGAAGGAGAAAAATCTCAAAAAATCATGTTGTTGATGATAAAAATAAATAAAAACATTACCGAACCTTTTATAGAAACTCAAAACAAGGAGAAAATGAACAATATTTTCGTCGATAAAGAGGTTAAAATCACCAACAAGAAGTTTGTAGTAGGGTTCCAATTGATAAGAGCTAAATAATTCTTCTTCATCATAAAGCACTCTAAATCTAGGACACAATCACTAGAGGTAATTTAATAATACAACTAAATGAGAAATAAAAATGCATGTCTATACCTTTTAAATAACCATGTATTTGGATACCACAAATAGATCTACAATATCTCAGTTCAAAGTGCAAAAGGTATGGAAATTTTAATCACAATAAGGAACCAAATGCAATGTAAGACCCAAAGTCAAAACCTTATTCAAAATCTTCTAGTAACTCTTTGTAGTAGGACATACATAGTACTTTTGATAGATTTTTGTGAGATTACTTCTTGGTAGCTATTTTATATTTTCTTATGGAATCTCATATTTCATATTTGAGAGACCATATTTCTTGCATATGTATTCTCTATGATGAGGATAATTCTCTTAATTTTTTATAAAGGAACATTATGATCCCTTTTCTTCATTCTCTACATGATCATTCCTCATAGTTTGATATGAGTATGGATACTTTGGCTTAATATTTCAAGAAGGCCCCTTTTCCTTTGGAAAACATATATGATTCTTTAAATTATATTCCACATCAATTTCTAGGAGATTCTAGATTTTCACTTTCCTAGTGTGGCGTAGAATGCCTAATTAGATCACAAAATCTTTCACCATCGACATGGAGATCATTGAGAAGATTTTACACACTTTTATTTTGAGATTTATTCTTATATATTCCTTTTAGGAATGACAATATATCTTTCTTTAAGCTTCAATTTTTTTCTTAAGGGGAGGGATTTTTTTCAATTATTGTGAAGCCTCTTCTACCTATAATTTCAAGCAAGATTAAAATTGATGAGAGAAAATTTTGTCCCTTCCCCCCCACTCTCTCTATTGGGGGTCTTATCTCTAGTTGTGGGAAGAAAGGGCCTCTTATTCTTTGGGGTACAAATATTTTTACATGGTTATCTAACATGGCCTTGTTTTTCAAGGTCCCTCATTTCTTCACCCACCTAAGATGAAATTAAGGGGGTGTTAGTGTATGTCCTCAGTTCTTAGTTGGTTGTTTATTTTTTAATTTGTTAGGTTTTTCTTATAATTTTTATTAATCTATCTAATAACTAATAACATTCCTATTAGTTTAAATGGGTGCAAGGTGTTGACATATTCCAAGGGATATCTTATTAATTTAAGTGGGAGAGGGCCCAAACCTAAAATTAAAGTAACATCAATTTTAACAAACAAAAGGAAAGGAATTCACGAGAAGTGAATTCAACCTACTAACTAAGAAAAAGTAAAAAAGCAACTAGGAATAGAACAAGAAAAAAAAAAAAACATACTTAACTAGCTAGCAAGGCATTGTACAAGGGGAATTGGAGCCCCTTTCCAGTCCTCATTCAACTCCTTTAGCTTTTCTAGGAAAGAGACCCGCTTGGAAGGATGATATATATCATCATCAGTAGAAGTCCCATCATTACCTTTGAGCATCACTTGGAGGCTTTCCTCCTTTTTCTTACACATAGCCTTCATTTATTCCCACTCTACATGTAAGGTGTTAAAGGAAAGATTGGTGTTTTCTATCATCTAATTGATGTAAGCATCCAGGTCCTAAATCTTCTTATTATCCTAAGATTGATGTGTCGTCACATTGACCAGATCATTGACCATCTCATTCTTCTCCTCAGTCAAAATCTAGTCCTTAAGATCTTTATTTTTCTCCTTCATAATATCCCAATTATTGAGTTTTTGGGAAAAATCATCCACCACTCCACACATTCTCTCATCCCCATTTCCATGGCTCTAGTCATTCATGTTAGGATTAGGGAGCATTGAGAGGGGGTGAATCAGTGCAACAGTATTATTAAATTTCTACCTCTAAAACTACATCTTAATACAGAAACTAAATACAAGTAAACCAAACAAGATATACAATATGAACATCATAACACCACAATTTATAGATATCTCACTGCTACGGTAATAAGTGACTTGTTAAAGGCATAAGTAAAATGATGGGAATGTACTTGCATTCAGGATTGCATCCTAAAGTATACTACTCATTTACACAACCAAAAAATCAAGGCTTAGAACTAATTACATAATCAAAATGGACTTATAGTCTTATACTATACTGACTGGTAGTATCAACAATGCTTATATAGTTCCAATGAATTAATATACTTGATTTTTACTTGATGTATTCACATTACTATATTCTTCTAATCTCAATCATAATCTCACTCTTCATCATAATAAAAAAATGACCTTAAGTTTTAGAAGCTAAAAACTCAACTCTGTCGGCCCATATAAGAGAAATGAAATATGTAGGGATCTTCACCAAAACATGATCAAAACATAAGATTAAATCTTTGTAACCAAAAAAATTATCCTCTCATGTCATCTCTATCATAAACAATTACCAAAATGTTAACCATAATTAATTTACCAAGTGTATTGACTTGATTTCTCCAAACTGTCACGTTCTTCCCAAAAACTTTGTCAACCCGATATTCCTTAATGAATATCGCATGCATATGATAAATTTAGAATATGTGATGATCGGATTAGACATAATATTATTTCTACCTTCATGTCATGTGATCACATGCTCTAACTATCTGAAACCTTCCTGAGCCATACTGATATGTCCAATGGTTTTGTATCCTAGTTTCACTAGATAGACAGATATAAGCATCAAATCCTCCTATAAACTATCTTTTGTGAAACAAGGCTAAGAGAAATGATATTAGTTTCCATCAATGGCAACATACCTTGCATCATAAAGTGAATCTTGCCAACAATATCTCCCTTTGGCATTGATGGTAACACTTCGTGAAAAATGACAAAGTGTTCATCCAAAAGTTTTCCAAGTCTAAAACTCCTCAAAATTTGAACTTATAAATCATACTCCCCCTAAGAATATACATAATTTTTCACATATTTCTTCTCCCCCTTTTACATCAATGGTAAAGGCAGGGCCAAGAAGATAATCGTCTCTACAAAAATACTATACTATCTGCATGAATATATAAAAATTATAAGTGCTTACTTACAAAATATTATATACATCTGAAAGTTGAGCTCCAAAGTTGTCCAATCTATATTCCATAACTTCCTTAAACTATCCATAATATGAATTTTCCCACAAACCAGATAAGATGATTCCTCAACATGTATAATATCTGGTGGGGAAGGTGCCTTTTGTGCTTCTTCTGCAATCTCTAAGCATCTCTGCAGAATGTCTAACTTAGGACCTATTAGATTCGTTAAGTCAGAAAATATTCCAAGCATTCTCTCCCTCTCAACTTCCAAGACCTTTATCTTGTCATTTATTTTGAAAACTTCCTTCATATGATCAGATGCAAAATTCTTTGACAAATCAAATGATTTTTCCTTATCTGCATGTAATTTCTCATTTTCCTCTAATAGCTTAACAATATTAGACACATTACTAGAAGGATTTTTGCACAGTTGCAAGACTTTACTTCCTTCCTTTATTTCTCTTTTAATTTCATTAATTCCAGTGTCTAAAGATTTCTTATCTTGATTTATCAATGAACATAAGTGATGATATCTTTTATTTACAAACACCTTTTGAGTTGTGTCCTCTACTGCCTTCTCCAAGGATGCAAAATGTGTATCAAAGTTATTCAAGAATTATTCTAACTTATCAGATATAGAATTACCTTTTTTGACCTGTACAAGTGGTAAATTCTTTGAAATTATGTCAACTGCCTTGAATTATTGTTTATTCTCCTTCCCCTTCTTACTCAAGGATTTTTCTATTTCCTTAGCTTGAGCCAATATTGCTATTTTTCTTAGCTCATATTCTTCCATTCTCCCAAGATCAGTATAAATTTACATACCAAGAAATTCAAGTGGTTCAAGTGAATCTCTTGGCAAAAAAAATTCAGATTCACTAGAAGATAGACCGGTTTTTATCTTCTCATGCTCTACTTCCGCTGGTTTTTATTCAATCTTATCAATATTCTCATCTATTCTTAGTATCACAAATATATTAGGTATGTTATCTGTTCTTTCCTCTTCACATTCAATAGTTTCTATATCTAAAAAATCAATATGTTAGTCAATCTCCAAATTTGTCTTAGTCTCAACATGTATATCTTCAGTGACATCTTTTTCTGTCATGACTTCTCTTATTTCATCTTTGGTCATAATGTTTGCAAGATCAGTGAAGGGATCCTTCTCTTCTTCTTTCTTCTCATCATTATCAAGAGTAATTGACACACCACCAATAAATACATCAGGTTCCTTAATGAATAGTTTATCCTCTTTCCTTTTGGTTCTAGGCTCTTTCTACTTAGGTAAATCATGTCTAACTTCTATTATCATTTTACTAATAATATCATTGGTTTATACAATAATTTCATCTTTCTTTCCATCCATCAACATGTTTACTCTTTTCTTTGTCAAGAGCCTCATTTTTTCTTCTTCAAGTAAATCTTTCCTTTCATTATTATTGATGACCAAACACATCTTCGATATTACTAATTCTCTTATTCTTTTATCTTCTTCTAGAGCTGCTAATATTTTTCCTTCCAATTTTTCATATAAATGATCAGGTATCTGATCCTTTATCTCAACCAATGTTATATTAAATTTGTTCAAATATGTAATTATACCTTTTTCTAGTTTTTCCCTTTCAAATTCAACAAATACTAAATAGTATTTATTAAACTCAAATAAAACACCATACTTAACAAATTTATTCAAGATATTATCAACAACATTGTCACCTTTTTTATGCTCATAGGTATCTCCTTTAAAATTCTTGTTGCAGTAGTACCTTTAGATCTTACTCTCTTCTTTGATTGATCTGATTTGGTGGAAGAATCATCATTGTTTATATTTCCCCTCTTCTTGTTAGGAACAACACTCTTTTGCTTCTGTATCCTCACCATAAGTTCAAATTTAGTCTTCTCATATTTTGTCTTTGACTCTTTACGTACAGATGTAGCTTTTGTTTCACTTGTAGTAGCTCTTAGACTAGGTGGCATAGGAATAGATGGAGAAGGAGTAACCTCATTTTCAACATCAGTCAATGTAGCATGTTCCTCTATCTTGTTCCCAATTTTTGTCATCTCATCTTTAGTAGTCCCAACATTTTCATTTGCATTATCAATAATTTTTTTGATCTTTCAATTCCTTGCCTTTTCTATTAATTACAACAAAACCTCTTTATACTTTTTGATGTAGGTAGTGAACCTTTTTACATTCTGATCAGAAATAATCTTAAGCATCTCTTCCACATATTGTCTTACTAACTATGGTGCAACATCCTATCCCATTAGTTGAATCTACATTTGTCTAGGAATGACTGCTTCGGTGCAAAATTGATCAATTTCAACCATGACGTATACATAATCTACATATTTTACAACTATACTCTTTGGAATTCTATCTCTTTTTTGTATTTTCTTCTAAAATTTTTTGAAATGACCTAGCAGTATCATCTTTCTTATGACTCTGGTATATATTGGAAATTCATAGTTCCATGTCTAATTTACATTCATGATTCTTGGAAAGAAATTCATCAAGTAGAAAAATATATATGCACAATGAGAGAACCATACTTAAATATTTTTGATTTATCCTTTTTTTTTTCTCCAAGTTCTCCATTATCTTCTTCCTCATTATTTCACATATGTCAAACTCTTCATTCTCCATCAACATCTGGTAAATAATGTGCATGATAGTTGCAGAGATAGAATTCATTCTGCGACTGTGATAAACTTTGTAGCCTAATATAATTGAAGAAAAGTTTACATCGAGTTGAATGATATAATTCACAGTCATGGATTCTTTTTCCCATTGTGTTTTTGTCAACTATTCCACAATCTTCTACTTATTTAATTTCAGCACTGGTACTTCTCCAGTGACATTTAATCGAGTTACCCTATAAATCAATTCCTTAGTAATCTTCACTGATTGACTGCCCAACCAAAATAATTGATGATGAATTCTAATTAGTACTATATTTATCCATCCTGGGTGAGAAAAAGTGACTACATCAGGTTGTAGTGTGCTAGGTTAATCTTTTTAACTTTATAAAATTCATCCTTCAAAATTTCATTTGAACACAAAGATCCATATTAATTCAATATATCATAATCACCAAGTTCTTGTAGCTTTCAATGAATATACACAAGCTCATCCTCAACATGTAACATTCCATTAGGAACATGAGAAAATGCACCTTCGGGATCATCTTCCATGGATATATATGGGTGCAAATTGAATTTATAATGCGGCTTCTCAAGAATATTACAATTTGTGAAGTATCCATGACTATATCAATGAAATTGATAAGATTTTGGAAAGATAAATAATTTTACTTAGAACTAGGGTTACTCGCAAAATTTAGTGGATAGATCAAAGTACTACACATTCTTCTTCAACTCAAGTTCACATTAGATGTCAAGATAGTAATGCATCAAATGAGGTCTCTAATCGCCCTCAAATTGAGTGATTCGATCGATTTTTGCAATAAAAATCATTCGTGCCCTAAATCTCCAAAAGATATTGTACCTAGTAAGTTATAAATCTGATTATGATCCTCAAATGATCATGAAAACCCCTACGATCCCAAACACAGTCTCAAAAGACTGATTTCTAACTACTGCTACAATCAAAGTCAAAATTGCTTCGATTCTCGGGGTGCCAAAAGAGTTTCTTATAAAATTCCCCTTCTAGGTCCTATGACCTAATTTTTTGATGAACATAGATCCACACAAGAAGCTGGTGAGTTCTTTTTAGAAGCATCAATCTATTTCTTTCATACCTAAATCTTGTTCATTTATTTTCTCACTTCATTTACATCATTTTCTTGGCCTTTGCTATTATTTCTTGCACTGTTCTTGTGTACCAAACCATTTATTCTAATTGCATCATTATTATATCTGCAATTTTTAGCTATATGTCCATAATTATTACATTTGTAACAATTGACATTTTGATTCATATACCTCTAATTTGTTTGATTAGCCCTCAATCTGCAATTTCCTACAATATGACCAAATTTGTTGTATTTGTAGAAAGTAGGGCTACCTCCACCTACATAGATCTGGATTTGGATCCGCATTCGTTATATTTTTGTCTATATTCCCAAAATGTGAACAATATCCAAAAAAAGGTGTAGTAGTTGAATTTCCTTGCAATTTCTTTTCCCTATGTGAAAGTTTATTGTATGAATATCATCTTCCATTAAATCTATGTAAAGGTGTCTCTTTAGGTTGCTCACAGTGATCTATCTTTCCTTCAACACTCCTAGAACATTATCCTTTCTCATGTCCTAACCCATGATTATCTTAATGAGGTCTTTGACTTGAAATCTGTTCATCAAGCTTCATAGAGCTAGATCTGATTTTTTCTTTAATTTCTCTTGCATCGTCTAGATATCTTCTCAATATATCACTCACTCTTTCTAGTTCTTTCTCATTATGTTTAGATTCTTCAAGAGTATCTTGCAACTGTCCAACTTCATTGTTCAAATTATAGCATTGTTTATTTTTGGCCTTCAAGGATTCTTCAAGAGTCTTCCTAGCTTCAATTTAATCAGTGATATTAATTTCCATCGATTCCATTTCATTTTTTAAAATACTTCTTTCTTTTACAATCTACTCATACTCTTTAGATTGATTATTGTTAGGTTTAGAGTTACTAACTTTATCTTATAGTTGATCTACAATCTCTTTTCTCTTATCTCTAGATTTCCTTAATTGCTCTTTCAAAATGTCAATGAATCCATTAGCTTCTTTTGATTTTCCTTCCAAACTAACAATGTGAGAATTGCATTTTTCTACGTTTTCAAGTGAACTCAAAAGCTAAATATGAATACTACTATGTGTTTTCATCGAGATCTTCCTCAAGCTGTTAAACTTATTCCAAGAAACTAGGTTCTAATAGAAATTGTTAGGATTAGGGAGCAACGAGAGTGGGGGGTGAACCAATGTAGGAATATTACTAAATTTCTTCCTCTAAAACTACAACTTAATACATAAAGTAGATTAAAGTAAACCAAACAAGATACACAACATGAATACCATATCACCACAATTTTTTATCAAGGGAAACCCCGTTAAGGGAAAGATCCCAGTGGGGATGATACCCATAAATACATGTCACTATTGGAGTAATAAGTGCCTTATTAAATGCATAATTACAATGATGGAAATGCACTTGCATTAAGGCTTACAGCCTAGAGCACACTACTCATTTGCACAACCAAAACATCAAGGATTACAACCAATTACAAAAGCAAAATGGAATTACAATCCTATACAAATGATGTGGACAGAAGTCTTGTTGCTGCTATAGAACCAGCTTGGCTCTATTCTGAGATCTTTCTCCTATATCTCTTAGGGTGTTCACAACCCTAAACTAAGGTGAGTCACTCTCAACTTCACCTCCTCTTCAAGACTCAGTCCCATCGAAGTGCTTTTCATCTTCTCTTGTTGAACCTACATAAATAGATTCATTCTAATTGCTCAATCAATGGTCTCAAAACACTGCTTTCATTCTCTTCCCTAGCCGGACTATTACCAAACTCGCCTAGGGTAAGATCTCCAGACTCTTTGTTGTTGCTTCTCCTATAGAAAACAAAAAGGAAACTATGTACAAGGGCTCCTCTCGAGTTCCATCCCAACACATGACTCTCACCATGGATTCAGGAATCTC
>MU225851.1:1349396-1373682 GCA_018584345.1 Thuja plicata
TCCTTGTCCTCTTCCTTCTCTACCTCTTCCTCTTCCTCTGAAGTTTGATTTTGATTTCTTTTTGTTCTTCTCTTCCACTTTTAATGCAAGTTGGAAACACTTATGGATGGTTGTGGGAGTCCAAAAAATAGTTTCCTCTTGGATATTCCATTTTAGGCCTCCAAGATACCTAGATACCTTGATAGTCTCATCCTCTTGGACTCTTGACCTCAAGCACCACTTCTAGAATTCTTCAGTATACGTAGCCACATCCAAATCTTTTTTCTTCAAACTCTGCCTCTTCTTGTGTAGCTGGATTTCATAATCCTTAGGTAGGTATTGCTCCTTTACCTTGTTTAACATGGCCTTCCAGTTTGAAATTGGATGCTTACCCATCTTCTCCCTCTCTTCTTAGAGGTATTTCCACCATGTTAATGATGAACCTCTTAACCTTGACTTTACAACTTTTACCTTCTATGCTTCAGTTATACCCTCACATTCAAAATGATTCTCAATACCTTCTGTCAATTCCACAACTAGTTCACTATCCATTTTTCCATTAAAGAACGGAATTCCTTCAATACTTTTGCCTCCTAGGGCCCTGAGATCTTTTAGAAATGGCTCCTCATTCATTGGAGGGTCTGGTTCAAGTATCCAGTCTTCTTCATCAACTTTCTACGTCCCTCTGCTGCTACTGACTTCATCTCCATCTTTGCTTTTAGTTGCATCTGCAACTTCTTGAAGTTTTACCTTCATCTCATCCAGGGCTTCTTCAAGGAGTCTACTCCTTTCCCTTTGATCCTCTATCACTCTCTTCTTCTCATCTACTTCCTTTGCAAGCTCTGTATTGGTGACCATCTTGTTTTCACCTACTGATATTGCTGGCTAGAACATCTACCACAAGCCCATTCAATTTAGGCTCTGATACCAATCTGATGTAGACAGAGTCTTGTTGCTGCTATAGAACCAGGTTGGCTCTATTATGAGATCTTTCTCCTAGATCTCTTAGGGTGTTCCAACCCTAAACTGAGGTAAGTCACTCTCAACTTCACCTCCTCTTCAAGACTCAGTCCCCATCAAAGTGCTTTTCATCTTCTCTTGTTGAACCTACATAAATAGATTCATTCTACTTCCTCAATCAATGGTCTCAGAACACTGCTTTCATTCTCTTCCCTAGCCAGACTATTACCAAGATCGCCTAAGGTAATATCTCCAGACTCTTTGCTGTTGCTTCTCCTACAGAAAAGAAAAAGGAAACTATGTACAAGGGCTTCTCTCTTGTTCCATCCCAACACATGACTCTCACCATGGATTCAGGAATCTCAAGGGGCCATTACTGCTTACAACCTAGAATAGGTGAAGAACTAAGAATTTACAAAATAGAAAATAAAGTAACTACTCTACTTGTATGAAAAATGAACAAAGAAGGTTGATACCCACTAAACACACTATCTGCAACTTCTCATTACTGGAAACAAAACAACATAGTACAATAACTTGCAACTCTGTGATTTCCTATAGCTTCTCTTTTTGTCAATCTCTACTCTCTCTTCTAGATGTCCAAAATGAAGGCTTGTGGTGTTATTAATAACCATCCTCCCATTGAAATGACCCTAACTACCCACATATTTTTACAAGCATCTCTTTAGGAACTGTTACAACTATCCATACTGTCCATAAAAGACAAGATTTGTGTTTCACAGGCTATTACGACTAACATTACCGACTACCAGTAATGTAAAACTAACCACCAGTCAAAATTAACTGACACAGTGTTAACCAACAGTGTTAACCGGCACAGTGTTAACTGACACAGTGTTAACCGATAGTGTTAACTAGCATAGTGTTAACCAACACAATGTTAACTGACACAGTGTTAACTAACAGTGTTAACCGACAGTGTTAACTGACACAGTGTTAACTGACAGTGTTAACCAAAAATCAAGAAACCAACTAAGAAACCTAGCTAGACATGGATTGACCTAGTAATATCCATCTTAGGGGGGAAAAAATACCTTCTAAGGTCCACACAAACTCTCCTGACTTGGCTAGAGTCAGTACATACTAGAAATAAAGAGCTAAGGGTTTGAGCTAGGTGTGCTCCTGCACCAACAAAACTGACTGGTAGCATCAACAATGTCTATATAGTTCTGATGAAGTATTGTACTTGATCTCTTCTTGGTGTATTCAAATTAATTTCTTCTTCTAATCACAATCATAATCTCACTCTTCATCATAATCAAAACTCGATCTTAAATATAAGATCACAAACTAAAAACTCAAACTCTTTCGGTCCAAATAAGAGAAAAGAAACGTGTAGAGATCTTCGCCAAAATAGGATCATAAAATAAGATTAAATATTGCTAACTAAAAAAATTATCCTCTGATGTTATCTCTATCATAAAAAATTACCAAAACCGTTAACCAAAATTGATTTACCAAGTGTGCCAGCTTGATTTCTCCAAATTATCTTGTTCTTCCCAAAAACTTTGTCAACCCGATATTCCTCGGTGAATATCTCATGCATATGATCACTTTAGAATCTATGATGATCGTATTAGACATAATAGTATGTCTGCATTAATGTCTTGTGATCAGATTCTCTAAATATGAAAAACCTTTCTGAACTATATTGATCTGTCCAAATGGTTTGTACCCTGGTTTTGGTACATAGACAAATATAAGCATCAAATCCTCTAGTAAATTGTTTTTCTGCACCAAGGGAAAGAGTAATGATTTTAGTTTCATCAATGAACACATACCATGCATCATAAAGTGACTCTTGCCAACATTATTCCCTTTTCTCTTCCTCAAAAAGGCTTCCAATCTATTTATCTTCTTTCTGGCTATGTGAAGCTACATGATGATTCATTTAGTGACATCATTTTGCCTGGTATAGAAAATGGCTAGTTTATCCACCTTTCTCTTGACAGTATCAATATAATAATAATCATCAATAGAGGCATTCTTTTCTACATTGGGAGGGGTAATATTCTAAGGGATGGTGGGATCTATTGGGTAACTATGAGGAGATGAAATAGGGGAAGAAGGGTTAATAACTGAGAGGCAGAATTGCCAACAAAATTTTCTGGTGCCCAATCTGATTTAGTCAACCATGAGGAAAAGGATTCTCTAACATGATCATGGTTATTTCCTTAGGATGTTCAGTATTGAGCACCTTGCATTTATCTATTCTTAGGGATTTAGCCCTTGTGGACCCGAGAGAATGAGGTATTTTTTCTATGGGGTGAACAGGGGTAAAATTACGGTTATTTAATTTCATAGTGACAAATGGGTCAAGGCCAGCCCAAGGAGTTAGAAAATAGTGGAAGTTATAGGGGTAGATAATAATCCCTTGACGAAGGGGACAACCACCCTTGTTTTTCACTTTGGACACAAAATGAGATAAAGAAGAGAAAATCTAGAATGGGAAATTAAATTTAACATCAAGATGGAAATAATTTAGCATAGGGATGAGTTGAGAATGGAACCTCTTAAATCTACCTTCCAGGGTTATGGATTTGATGAGCACCATAGAGACCTCTTTCCACTCTCCAAGAAGTTCCTACTTGTTGAAACCATTTTGTAACCTTGAAATATTTTCTCCAGGGCCAAGAAAGATCTTCAAATCCTACTTATAGGTGTATTGGAGTTTCTAGGCATCAATTTCCCTTCTAAAAGGAGACTAGTGACAACGGTAATGGTTTCCATAGAAACAACAAAAGACACTCCAACTATGCTCACCTTGCCTTCATCCCACAACTTTGTAAACTTCTTAGATAGGTCTGGGTTGTATCCTTTCATTCCCTTCACATACTACTCCATATGTGCCATCAACATAATGGGCTAAAGGACCAAGTAGTTTTAAAAAAATTGATAAGAGTCTGTATCAATTTGATTAAGATCTCCCTTTATAATGCAAATAGAATCACAACCTTGGCTAAAGATAGACCAGAGAGAAATGGAAAAATAGAGAATCGGTAGAGAATAAAACCAAAATCCTCCAAGGGAGTTACACTTTCTTATTTAGGATATTAAGTGGACTCTTCCCTTTTGTTGATATTTTCAACTTCTCCTCTCTCTCTTTTTCTATATACACGAACCCCCTAGTTGTTGTTTGGTTGAAATGGTATAGTATTGCATTATATGTTTGCAGACATTTTATCTTACATTCTCCTACTGAAATTATTCTTCTTTATCATTTGTAGTTATCTCTTGGAGGCTAACTTTGTGTTATTTTTTTTTAATCTTGTATTATTCACATTCACAATTTTATTTCTATTTACTTGTACTAGGTATTCTAAGTTATTCGTGTTTAAAGGTTTCAATAGTTTGGAAGTATAGTTCTAGGTTGGTAAGGGAGAAATTTGAATTTACTAGAGGATATTGAATTGGGACCTTTTGCAAGTTGAATACCCTTACATTTTTATATTTGGCTACTATACCCAGCACAAAAAAATAAAAAATGAAAAACAAAAAACAAAAAACAAAAAAAAAGAACAAAACTATGGAAACAATATTTTGGTAACATAAACAAAAATATTATGAGAAGTATTAATAAATAGTTACTTACTATTTTTAAATATTAATTTTTTAGAACAAAAAATTGAGATTTGTCTATTTGAAAAATAAAATAGATGTTTATTTCTTATTGGAAGTATTAATATCATAAATTGGTACAAATAATTCACTCATCCTTTCGGGTCCGATGGATGTGGAATCATTAGGTGAATATTTTAGTTATATTACATAAATTATTTATTCTTGTCAATATAACAAGTTCATATCGTGTGTAAGAACTTACATTTTTACTATGTTTAAAGATTTTATACTTAGGCCAACTGAATATGGATTTACAATAGGAATTGTTAACCACATGGTGATAAATAGGTCCCATGTTAGGGAGAGCATATGACAACCATCATTCTTGGATATATAAGAATACCAAATATTATTATATTTTAAAGGAAGGATTTTTCACCATCTTGTCATTCCAATTCTTAATTATTGAAGTAATGAACAATAGAGACAAAGTTCTAAAAAGTAAAATATATTTTTGACTAGAAAGTAATATCTATAAAATTCACTGAATAGATCTTCTGAGGTCTATTTTCCACCAATAGAATACTATCACCAAGAAGAATATTTGAGATGTCTATATCACCAAACTATTGGACATTCATATGTTTAAAATGAGGAATTTGAGTTTACCTTTGGATACTGTCTAATAGCATTTACAATCGCTCCAAAATATGAATTCATTAAAAAAATTCTAGGGAAATTATGAAGTGTAATCTACATAAAAATATATTAGGATGTTCAAATAGATAGTACAGAGAAATAAAATAAGATCTTTGTGAAAAGAAATATTCACCTCCCATTAATCCCCCATAATCCAACATGACCTACTTATCCTTTCTAGTAAACATGGAATAAAAATAATCCCTTGAACAAAGGTAAATATTTTATCATATCTATTTTTTAGTGATCTTTAAGAATTTAATTGACTTGGTTAGATAATATTTTTTACTATAAATTAAATCCTACATAATTATAGAAAGCGATAGAACATAGGAAGAGGGATCTTAGTTGTGCAAATAGGAAAAACATAAATTTAATGTCCCTTAGCATATTCAAAATAGATTTATCCCAAGAAGTGAGTACATATGACATAGAGGTCATGATGCCTAGCAATACCATAACACCATATCAAATTGGAACCATACTATAATAAATCTTTGCAACAACATGAACAACAATGTCATAATTAATATTTCCATCAAGACCAAATCAAACGAAAACAAGATAAAACTACATCATGTAGTTGTAGAATTAGTTGACTTATAGAGATGTCATTGAAAAACCAAACAAAATAATGGGTGTCACTAATATAGGGATAGAAAAAATAATTTAAAACATTGACCTATGCTTCAAAAGCATAAATTCTCAACTCTCATATTTATAAATGTTCTATGTCTTATTGAATATTCAAGAACCTTATTTATTTCATGTAATAATTATATTGGAGATTACTTTATTTTCAAGTATATTAATAGGTCAAAATAATTACATTTTTCATAATACTTATATTTTGTATATTGTGAAATTTTGAAGTTCTATAGATATATAATATGGCCTTTTTAAGAAATGATCTTACATATATTTTTCAAAAAATAAATTAATAATATTTTTTTATTATTTTTATTAATTCTTAAATATAATACTAGTGAGAAATGAGATTTAAAATAAGAATATATTATTAAATATTCAATTATAAAAAATAACTACACTATTTTTTAACTTTAACATTAAAAATTTTAAAAAATTATATTTAATATTTTCAAATAAAGTTTAAAATAAATAATCTATCTATAATTTGTCAACTATTGATATTTAAAAATATCCTATACAATACTTAAAGATTTGTGTGTTACTCTTCAAAATATAGTATAAACATTGAGAACCTATTTTAATTTGTTTTATGAGCTTTTACCCACATTGTTTTCATTTTCTTCACGAAGATATTGAATCTTCTTCGTGTTAGATTTTTTTTTGGCTGAATGGGTTTGAAAGTGGTGACAATTCGTTACTCCCCTCTAATTGCCTCTCTTTTAGTTATATGGATCTCCCAAACTTCTTTTGCTTCCAAAGTTTCCCTTTTCTTTTTGTCTAGCTTCCTCCTTTCTTACTCTAATTCATGTTTCGAATATTTTCTTTTGTATCCATCCGTCTCCTTTACTGAAATTACTGGTTGGAATTCAATACCATATTTTCTTTTGGACCCATCCGTCTCCTTTACGGAAATTACTGGTTGGAACTCTATACCATATTACGGAATCCCTTGCTTATGACTATGTTCATAGCATGAGAATATTATGCATAGACAATCAACAACCAAGTACTACTTTGTTGACTTTCTTGCTTTTCTTTTGTAGTTTTAAAAAAAATAGTCATCTTTATTTTAGAGGGTAGGGACCCTATGAGTGTCATCATTCCACATTCTTGTTAGAAAACTAAATAAATATTTTCAGTTGACAGACATTTAACGGCATGCTAATGTTTCATTTTTAATAAGAAATAGAAAGTAAGGTTTTACATTCATACTAATTTTTAAAAGTTTGTTCTATTTTATAAATAATCATAAACTATTATTTATAAAAGTATTTTTATAAATAATTTATTTTTAGATTTATTATTAGTTTTAAAAAATGTATATACAAAAATTTCAATATTTTAATAAATTTCTCTTTAATGTGAAGATTTAAGATAAATGTTATATTATTTATCTTATCTCAAAAGAATTATTATTAAAGATCTTTTTTTTTTCATTACAACATTTTATTTATAAGATTAAAATATTGATACTAAAAAGTCCTTAAATATCTTACAAACACTATTATAACTATAGAAAATGAACAAAGTTATATCAAGATAAAATATAAAATTATAGAATTAAAAATTAGTATTCAACAAATGGACATGATATTAAAGAAGACTTAATATGACAAAAAGAGATAGATTATACTTGTAAAATAATCCAACAAAGTAAAAGGAGCACAAACGAGAACAATGTTATATCAAGATATGCACCAAATTATAATGCCATAAATCTAAATAAATTTAAAGGACACTAAATAACAATATTAGAATAAATTATAAAAGCATACAAACTAAATTTATTATTGCATACTTTGAATCATAAGAAATTGTGATGCATTCCACCAAACTTTATTCCATTATTTTGGAGAATTGGAGAATAAAATTGATGAAATATTTGGAAGAATAACTTATTTTTTCATCACAATTATTTCTTCTTATTGATTCAAAATAGTGACGTACCTTGATAATATGTTGCCTTCACTTATGAAATTTGGTTATAGAGTAATAGAAGCAAAGATACGAAATCTATAATATCATTCCTAAAACATACTACAAAAGATATTTCCAAAATATGCACATATCATCATCAATGGTTGCTAATTTATTAATAATCTAGTACTAATCTTGATGGACATCCTCCAGCCCATATTCAAGTGATAAGGAAAGAAACATTACTCAAACAAGTTCCATTCCTTTTTAGATCAAAATACAAATCACATGTTTTAGGAATAGGCTTGACTTACCTTAAAAAAAAAAATAGATCATTTATGTTAATAAAAATAATATACTTCAAATAATTCTTTCTCTTGCAAAAATGTTAAAATTTACATGAATATTCCCTTTTCTCAATCCCTTTTCTCTAAGATGTCAATTTTAGACATAGATTAAAAAAAACTATTTCCTACAATAAGACTCAATAATTATAGAATCCTTATCCTTAAGTATATATAGAAACTAGTGAAAAATACTTTCACCATCCCAACATACAATAGAAGAAATGTAATAGTGGGCTCTATAAATCATTAATAATATTGATTATCAATTTATTAATACCATAATCAGTTACTAAGGACCAACTTAGAAATGGTGACCAAAAGTGCACAAGTTAAATATATATTATTCTTAATCTAAATGTCACACAAATAAGTGACTTCCACAAGAAGATGACAATAAATTAACCAATGGAAAATTATAGAAAGTGAGGTCATATTACTATTGTCATGAGAATGTATCAAATTACCATCCACAACAAGTGGGGAACATTTTTAGAATCCAATGAAGACAAGGGATGAGAAAATTATGTTTATTTCTTTTAACAAGCACTTTTCAATAGAATAAATCTTCTTTTCCATTATTATGATGGGTCCATAACTCTAATCTAGATACTATGCCAAAAAAAAAAACCATATCCTATTAAAATAAAATTTCAAAAATGCGAATTATACTTGGAATTTTTTCCTATTTCAAATGGCACCTTTTTATATTTACTTAGATATTTTAAATTAATAGCTAAACCTAGATTTTCTATTTTGAATGTTAAACATTTTTTTTAATATTGAATATATAACTTCAAGACTTTATATTCTATTTGTTATAATTATTAATATGTTTACTTAATTTTATTCATATAATTACTTATAAAATATATGTTACCTTGTTTTATTCATATTTAAAAATATGTGTTTCTTATATTTAATCAAATTTTAGATGATTATAGATTGTTAAATTGTTACTAAACACTACATGTTTAGGTGAATGTTAAACATGAATATGTATAAATAAACATTTTGAGATATTAACATAGTAAATTATTTTTTATAACACAATTATTTCTAAACATAGCAATTTTTCATATAGATTTCAAAATTTAATTGATGTGATCACATTTGAATATATTATATATCTAAATAATGTAAAATATTCACTCAACTCCTATTTGTCAAATAATAATAATTATGTTACATAAAATTATAGATTTATATATATTAAATTATTCTTTAATATCTTAATGATTTTACATTTGAAATACCATACTTGGATGTTTCCATAATTTTGAAAGTGTATTATTACATGCCTATACTTTCTTATTGAAAAGACATAAAATTATTTTATAAACAAGAATGAACCCAAGTACAATAATTCTATCATGTTTAACCTCAAAACCTAATCATACTTTTTGATTGAGAAACAAATTCCAAGGGACCCTTTTTAAACCTTTTTACAACTACCCATGAATATTTTTATCTTCTAAGACTAGAGACCTAAGAAGTAATGGGGAAGACAAAATCTAAGATGGACAAACAACAAAATTAGGAGTGGAGAAACACTACTCTAAAACTAAAAGCAAAAGAAAAGTAAGAGAAGTGGGTTGTTGACAAAATAAATAATGGTCTAAAAGAGCTATATTAACAAGAGTCTTGAGTGAATTGCTAATAGAATAAAATATGTATATTAGAGTTCAAGATACACATCAACAACACTAAATAAATATGTATTCAATTGTTTAATTTTTAAATTAAAAACAACAAAAATTAAATGTTATTTCTTAATATTTAAAAAATGAATTTGAATGAATCATGATAAAAAAACTTGGTTAAGAAACAAGTGCCAAAGTTACACTCTTTTATTAAAATATAATTGAATGTATAAAATAGCAAAATGTTTTGTATATTGATTTTTGTACGCAAATATTCTTTTTTCTTTATTCTGTTTGCATTTCAAATACACACTACTTCCTTTTCCCTCCATCCTTTACTTAAAAAAGATAAGTATGCTTTTCCAATTTATTTTAATGGAGAAAAACCTAATCTCTACAAGATTTCTACAAGCGTGCAATCATTAATTGTACAGGATTCAGATGCACCATTTTAACTCAATTTACTTGAAACCAAAGTTCTATATATCGTACGAATTCGTATGATTAAAATATATCTCTCTCTTACTTTTCTGATTCCTCTTCAAAAATTTAGAGGTTTACTTTTGCTAATGCCCTCATTTAACATTTTTTAATGGAGAAGTAGAATAAAAGCGGTGTAATCCCACTTCTAATGTCTTTATCAGAGCTCAATAAATTCGGTGACATTATTACCCTTAAATTTTATATGCTAGATCCATACAAATCTCAAAGGCCTGGGCAGCTGTGAAAACTATGGTACAATGTTGCTGGGTAATGATAGTAACGTGTTGTCGGGTAAAGTTTATACCATGTCTTTATTCCAATTGCCAACACTGCTATAAGAACCTTCCCACGAAGCCATTTACACAATCACTCGGGTGTTTACTGGTTTTCTGATGAACACTTTGACAAAATGGTGTCCAGATTGCTAAAACCCCTAAAATCTGCGGGAGTGATTGGAGATGTTCTCGATGAGTTTAGTCCCTCAGTGAAGATGAGCGTGGTGTACAACACAAACATGGAAGTCCACAATGGATTTGAGTTCATGCCTTCCTTTATAACATCCCCTCCTAGTGTCCAACTTCTTCATAATGACCCAGCCACGTTTTTCACTCTGGTAATGTTATCAAAATGTTTTCTGCTTGCAAACCCTAGAAATTCTTAATACATTATTTTCATTTACTGATTCGTGTTTTAACTGATAATGATTCAATCTGTGACGGGTTAAATTGTGTTTTATGTGAAGATAATGACAGACCCAGATTCACCAAGTCCGAGCAATCCCACTGGACGCGAGTATCTCCACTGATATTGTTTTGAATTTTTGGTATTTACATTTTCTTTGAGTATATATGACTTAAATGTTGAAGGTGTAAAAATATGTGATGTGATAATTAAAATGTGCAGGATAGTGAGCGATATACCGGGGACAAAGTGCAATTATTCTGGCAAGCGTCGACTTATAATTTTTCCTCGTTGTCTATAAACGAATTAGATATATCTGAATCCATTGTAGGTTTTCAATTTCGGTTAACCTAATAAAGAGGTGTAATGTTTAATGTAGGTCGAGAAATTGTGAGCTATGAGAGCCCAAGGGCGATGATTGGGATCCATCGATATGTATTCGTGTTGTTCGAGCAGAGTGGGAGGGGAACAGTAGATCCTCCTCCATCGCGGCAGCATTTCAAGGCTGTGCAGTTTGCGGAGGGAAATGGGATGGGATCCCCAGTTGCTGCCGTTTACTTCAATGCTCGACGAGAGAATGCCGCTAGATCTCGTTGAGCTCGGACAACACATTAACGTATACTATTTTTTTCTACTCCTTTCTTCCTGTGTTGTCTTCACTCTTCTTGTTTGTCCACATAATCTGTTTCCGTTCTGCACTGCTAAGTTTCCAGCTTTCAGCACCATTCTCTATTATCTTATCTATATATGATTATTAGGGCCTAACTTTGATGCCTGAGTGAGCGTATTTCGGTGTTTTTGTCCTAAAAATATAATTGAGATATAAGTGTGTCTGTTTGACATAAAAAGGGAGATTTCAGACACTCCAAATTTCATATAGGACTATGAGGATCAAGTACAATGAGTAGTTATAAGTTGAATATTAAATTTAGGTTTTCATAATATGTGTGTCTATTAGGGATAAGAGATTTCCACAATTTATAATAATTTTAATAATAATAATAATAATGTGTAATAGTTTCTGAATTAGATTTTCTGTAATATTTTTGTATCAAGAAGCTGTTACAATGCATGAATATGTCTATTTTCTCACTCGAGAATTAGTTGTTCTAATGACCTCGTTATAAAATTCATGATATGAAAAAAAAAAAAGCAGTATTTTAAAATGATAAGTAGATTCAAGGGTTAGTGAATAGTGTAAATCTACTAATTATTCACATATAAAAAAATTTTAAAAAATGTGCAAATTTTTTTTGCCACTATCAGTCAATAATATAGTTTAAATGCTTGCCTTCAGATTACTTAAATTGTTTAAATTAATAATTATTATATTCCTTAAAAAATTAAAAAAATAATGCATAAACATGTAGATTTATTATGTAATGGAGTTTTAGTTTTTCATTTTCTAAAATTTAATTTTTCAAATTTTCTACAAGTGGGATAAGGTTTAATGCTTCTAATGAAGGTGATAAATATGTTTGTCGTGGGATTGTCTAGTTTAATGCCTATACAATGTAATCAGAGGTATGAATACTTCCATAGGAAGTATTGGGATGATTTCATGATCAAATCATTTGGCTTTCAAATCTTATGTTAATGTACAATCCAAGAGATTAACCTATTATAAGTGGAAATTTAAAGCTTTTATTAGAAGTAATTTTATAATTATTTAATTACCGTCAAAATTATTTTATGAAAATCTATTCAAAAGAAAATGCACTACAAGGGGATGCAATACTTATATTTTCATAATGGGTGAACTTTTAGGATTCAATTGCATAGAATAATTTGCATTTCATCGTAAAATCCATTATGTACATACTTATGTATGTACACACACACACAAGAATTATTTTTATGCTTTTATGATCTTACACATATATCTCTCAAAAACTTTTAATATGAAGTATTAATCCCTATTTTTTGTTGAAACTAAAGGAATGAATATTTTCATTGACAATAATAATAGAGTCCATGATCTGATGGCCTAGAATAAGGTCTTCCAACTTATCCGAGATAATCATTGCCAATATTGGTTAAAGTGTAGAGGCCAAAACATTAGAGATAATTTGGTAAAAGGAATTGCATAAATTGATTTTTTAAAGTTATAAAAGGAGTTCTCACTTGAAATTTTTGGATTCAGGACCAAAAAAATTGAGTTTAACTTCTTGAGAATTCTCCTACATCCCAAAAAATCTTTGACAAAATTAAAAACAACTTAAGAAATAATAAAAGGAAAAAAAAAAACTTTGATTTCATCCGTAGAGGGGATATCAATAATTTGGTTATTAATATCCTCCGTAATAATAGTAGGAATAACACCTAGAAGCTCTAATTAAGACCCAATATAAATAGGAGGAGAATCTTTAGTCAAGAGATTTTAGAAAAAAAAAAAGTAACTACTTCCTACATAATATTCTTTTCTTTATTAATTTTAATTTTATTCTTTAGAAAATGATTAATTATATTGGAAGCTCTATGCTTTAAACTAGAGATGTGAAGATACCATGTATTTGTGTCCTCACTAGCAAGTCAAATCGCTTGAGACCTTTTCTTCTAGAATTATTCTTCCTTCGAAATAATATCATGGAGTTGAGTCAAAATATTGTTCTCCTATGCCAAATAGTTAGTATACTAACCTTTAACCTATATAGTCTTCTGGAGATGCTTTAATTGAAGTTGACAAGTAGATTTCATGGTGACGATATGATGAAATGATTTCCTATTCCACTTTTTGACATTATCTTTGATACGATCCAACTTCTTAGCATCCCTGAATATGGTTGAAGCTTTTATATTAACACTTCGCCATTTGGACATTTATGTTAGGCCCAAAAGGAGGCAAGAACAACTAAGAGGGGGCAAGGTAAATTAATTTTACACACCTTATACATTTAATTTCACTTTAGCCACTTAGATCTGAAAGATAAAATATAATGCAAGATCCATAGCATAAAAATCAAAACACAAAGATTTGTTCTTGAGGAAACCTAGTTAAGGGAAAAACCTCAATGGGAATCAAGCCCACAAGATAAATGTACACTGCTACAAGTATTTCCCAATTATGAGAAAAATAGAGAACAAAGGATGCACAAGAAACCACAGGCTTATAGCATAATCAACAAGTACACTACCTAGATCACACTCTCACAATACAATCTCACATCTGTCCCTTAGTCAGGTTCACCAATTTATCTTTACTTACAATAGGGTGGACATACAACTCATTACAATTGAGCTAACAAACAACATCTTCAATGCCAATATAGTTCCAATGAAGTACAAACTATCTTTAGCAACAACAAAAACTTATAATTTCATACTACCAAATCTCTCCCCTATATTAATGATTACAAAATTATCTCTCTTTTATGCTGATTACAAAGAATAAACAACCACTAGATCGACTAGACCCAATAAAATAAAAATATAACTATTAAGTTCAATCCTACAAGTGATAAAAATTAAGTTAGCTAAGACTTAGATTGGACCCAAATAATCAACCAAAAACAAGCTTGAGTGACATCCAAGAAGCATCAAGAATCTAAATATGTTACTCCATCTGGTCGTTTGGGACCTAAACAAAGAAACACCAATACTCTACCCAAAATAGAAAATATGACCACATCCAGCGATGCAGTCTAGTAGAACGATCATTAGAGGATCCAAGAACACCAACAAGAAGCATGAATAATATTTAGAACACTCACATCATCTCATCTCTATCTCTAATCAATAGGACCACAAAATACCAAACTCTGTCATAAAAAAAGGTAGCTTTTCATACACTAAATCATGAACAACACTAGTTGTCAACACGATGATAAGGAACCATGCAAACACCTACTTTGAAATCTCTAAAACATCAAATCAAAGATGTACTGATCCAAATAATCAACTTGTGTACATATGAACATTGTAAAAGAAGCAACCAACAACATGTTCAAACCATACTTAATCTATCATCTAAAAATATGTAAATGTCTATAGAAAAGCTATAGACACCATATAATAATACCTTATGATCACAACTATAGATGTTCAATGTAGCACCTGAAAAAGCTGAAATCTTCTTCATCGAACATACTGAACACACTGTCTAAAATAGTAACTAGTATGTTGACATCAATGAAAAAACATTAATGTCAGCACAACCAAAAACCAAACTCTGACATGCTCAACAATCATCCAACAATCTCCCTCTTTGGCATTAGTGGTAACATGTAAAGTAAAAAACTAGTTAATGCACAAAGTCATTAATGTATCCATCTAATTACTTTGAATATTCATCTTCAACACCATCTCTCCCAAGCTTTGTTTTTCCTCTATTTTTCACCCAATTTCTCCCCCTTTGAAATCAATGGAAAAGGGCCAAAGATATAAAAAATAAATGAACTCACCTCAAAAGGAAAAATATAAAAAATCTCAGTACCAAAAAAAAATAACTGTAAGATTGCTCTCCCTAACGAGTAGTCCCCAAACTCATCAATAGAAAGACTGTTATTGTGATAGGCTTAGTGGCTTGGTGTCATCCTTAGCATCAATAGCTCTGATTAGAAGGGGCTATCACCCCAAGAGTCTCACTAAGATAAAAAAATATATGCTTCAGAATAGGATCTGTGAAGATATCAACAATTTGTTCCTTCATAGATACAAATTCATGTTTTAGTTCTAGCTCATTTACTTTATCCCTCAAGACATGAAATTTAATAGAAATATTCTTCTCTTGATTGTAACACAAGATTCTTTAAGCTACTTATAACACTAGATTTATCACAGTAGATAATAATAATTTTATCAATGTTTATCTTTATATCCTTTAGCATTGGCTTCATCTAAATAGCTTGATTATAGTTTAATGCAGTAGCAACATACTCAGCCTCAACAGTACATTGAGAAATACAATCCTACTTCTTACTAACCCAAGATACTAGTCTCTTACCCAAAAAGAATACACCTCCACTAGTACTCTTTCTATCATCAACATTTCCTACCCAATAATCATCACTATATGTACATAGATTAAATCATCATCTTTTTCATATCATAATCCATAGTCCACTGTACCCTTCAAGTATCTAAAAATTATTTTGACAAAATAAACTATGTGTGATTACTTTTATTCAGGTTGAGATCTTCCAACAATTCCAACAACATTTGATATGTCTGCTCTAGAATGAGTTAGATATTGTAATCCTCCAATAATAGATCTGTATAGTGTCTGATTAGCACAAGGGGAATCATCATCTTTAATTAACTTAAAACTAGTAACCATAGTAGTTCCTAGCAATTTTTAATCTTACATTCCAAGTTTATTCAATAATTCTCTGACATACTTGGACTGTGTGATAAAAATTCCTTTATCCCACTATGCAATTTTCAATGCAAGAAATAATTCCATCTCACCTATCATAGACATCTCAATTTATTTTTGAATTTCATCAACAAAACCTCTACTCAACTCATCATTACCACCAAATATAAAATCATCAACAAATACTTCAACAATCAAGATATTGTCATCAATTATTCTGAAATATAAGTTACTATCTATGTTTCCCTTACGAAAACCAATCTTTATCAAATACATGTCCAATCTAGCATGTCTGGCTCTAGGAGCTTTCATTAATCCATATAAATCTTTCTATAATTTAAAAATCATGTCTCCTTCTTCAATTAGAGTAAAACCAATAGGTTGCTCAATATAAACATCTTCCTCTAGTTCACCATTCAAAAATATAGACTTAACATCCATCCAATAGACTAAATTTTTTGTAAGCTGCATATGCAAGAAATAATCCAACAAATTCAAGTCTATCTAGAAGATCAAAGGTCTCTATAAATTCAATACCTTCCATTTGTGAATATCTATTACATATCAGTCTTTCTCTGTTATGATCGCTTTACCATATTTATTCAACTTATTTCTGAATACCCATTTAGTATCGATCACATTTTTGTCCAATGGTCTTTGAACAAGAATCCAAGTCTTGTTCTTCTCAATTTAACTGAGTTCTTCTCTTATTGCATTCATCTAACTCTCATCATTGCATGCTTCTTTTATATCTTTAGGTTCAAATTCTGATAACAAACATGTTTCATTCCTAGCAATTTTTCCACTAGTTTGAATACATGTATTCTTGTCACCAATAGTATCATCTTCAGAATGATTAATCCTTACATACCATAGATTTTTTGGTGTAGGTTGTGTAGCAGACCCTTCGGTCTCAATATCTACTTCATTTTCCATAGGTTCTCTCTGCTTTTCCAATCCATTGTTATTCTGATTTTGCACTTCCATAATCTGATTTCCATACCAACAAGTTCTTTATTATCTCTGCATATTTTCATCAACTCTAATATTTGCACTTTCAAAATTCTTCTTTATTCTATAGTTATAATATTTATATCCTTTTCTCTTTGTAGAATATCAAATATATATTTCTTCATCACTTCTAGCATCAAACTTTCTAGTATCCTCATCTCTCTTAATGTAGCATTTACTTTCAAAAATTCTAAAGTATTTCACTGTAGGAATATGACCATAGGTCATAGTTCATAAGGAGTCTTACTGATAACTTGGATAATTTGTACTCAGTTCAAAGTGTATACTGCGGTGCACACTGCTTCTCTCTAGTAGATATGTGGAACTTTTCCTTCAATCATCATAGTCGTAGTTGTATCTAGGATTGTCCTATTCCTTCGTTCAGAAAAACCATTCTAGTGTGGGGTTCATGGAGTAGAATTCTATCTCTTTATGCCATTCTCTTCACAGAATGCATAAAAATCGTAAGATTTAAATTTTCCACCTCTGTCTGATCTTAGGAACCTTAATCTGTTCCCAAATTCCAAGTTTCTACCATCATCTTGAATATCTGAGATTTATAAAAAGCTTCTGATTTTCTCTTTCAAAAATGTAACCCAAATCATTCTTGAATAGTCATCACTAAATAGCATAAAATATCTATCACCATAATTGATTCTTGTCTTAGTAGGACCACATAGATTTGTATGTACCAAATCCAACAATCCATTTCAAGAATATGTCTTATTCTTAAAAGTGGATCTAGTCAGTTTACCCAATTGACATTCTTTGCATATGTTGTTAGGCTTCATTAGTTTAGGTAAATCTCTTACAGCATTAATAGTGGTAATTTTCACCATATTATCAAAGTTCACATGACAAAATATTAGATGCCATAACCAACTGACATCAATCTTAGAAATCAAGCATTTAATCTTAGTAGTTTTCAAATGAAATAGATTACCAATAGTTTGTGTACCTAATGTGATAAGCTTTCCTGTATTTCCAATAATCTTGCAGATTCCATCCATAAATTTTAATTTGTAACCTTTATCTAGTAGTTGTCCAACAATCAAAAAATTATGATTCAGGCTTTCAACATACAAGACATCATTAGCAATGTTTTCACCATCAAGAGTAATATATCCATTTCATTTAATCAAACAAGGAGTATTGTTACCAGATCTAACAACACCACCATCATAATCTTCAAGATTTACAAATATATCATTGTCACCAATCATATGATATGAGCATCCACTATCAATGACCCATTAATTTATTTTAACAACTTGTGAAACCAATACATTTTCTTTATTAGGTTTATCTTCTTTCACAATAATAAACACAATTTCATCCTCACTAGAAATAGACTCATCATCAGTCACACCTTCTTCAGCAGCATAAAAACTCTTATGACTCTTAGAATGATATTTCTAAGATTTATCTCTAAAATCACTGGAGTTCCTCTTTGGACATCTAGATGCAGTATGACCAATCTTATTACAATTAAAGAATTTAAAAGGTAACATCCCCTCATACTTATTAGAGCTCTTAGGTAGTCTGCTTGCAATCAAGGATTCAAGTTCATCAATCTTCCTTTATTCCTCGACGATTTCTTCCCAATCTTTTGTATAGTCTTTGAATTTCATTTTTTTAGAGCTTTCTCCTTGGTCATGTTTAGTCACACTCGCTTTAAATGCAATCTCAACCTTTGGAAGTTTTTTACCAAGTGTAGACATGTCATAAGCATAGATTCTTCATGCCAAAGCTTCTCTTTAAATGTATCTTATGGTTCTTAATTATTCAATATCAACATCTTTCCCACAATAACATGTAGGAAAAGATCTCATAATCTTGTCTACAATTCCATTGTCTGTCAATGTACCATAGGTACATCTTATTGCACAAAATAGATCATTTACTCTTTATAAATAGACTGAGGTGGCTTCTCCTTTACTAATATTTGTATCTTCATATTTTTATTTTAATCCCTATAATTTATCTTTAATAAATATGTGTCACCTTCATAAATGGTTTCTAATTTTTTCCATATCTCATGTGCAGTCCTTAACCCATAAATGTGAAAATATTTTGAATCAGATAAGGCACTGATGTAGGTCTCTCTTGCTATTATTTCATCCTTGAATTTCCTCTTTTCATCAGTAGTAGCATTTTTTAAATAATCCAGAATAGAATAAGGTATCTCTTTAATCTGCCAGTATTCATCTTTAGTCCCCATGCATACAAGGTAGGTAGCCATTGAATCCTTCCAAATCATGTACTAGCTTCCTTCAAACATCAAACTCTCTTTTATAAAACTTTCCATGATGGATCTCCTTGAAGTGATCAAGCTTATTCCAAAGGACTTAGCTCTGATACCAATTGTTAGCCCCAAAAGAAGGCAAGCACAACTGAGGGGGGTGAATTAGTTGTACACACCTAATCAATTTAATTTCACTATAGCCACATAGATCTGAAAGATAAACAATAATGAAAGATGCACAACACAAAACTCATAACCCAAAGATTTTTCTCAAGGAAACCCGGTTAAGGAAAAACCCCCGGTGGGAATCAAACCCACAAGATAAATGTACTCTTCTAAAAGTACTACCCTGTTAAAAGAAAAATGGAGAACAAAGGATGCACAAGAAACCACAAACTTAAAACATAATCAATAGTTACATTTCCTAGAGAACACTAATCATAGTACAATCTAATATTTTTCCCTTAGTTAGGTCCAATGATCTATCTTTACTTACAAATACAGTCCATTACAACCGAATTGCCAAAAAATATCTTCAATGCCAATATAGTTCCAATGAATTACAAAATCTACCTTTCGCAACAAAAAATCTTCTTACAATTTCATACTACCACTTCACTCTCCTATATTAATGATTACAAAATGATCTCTCATTTATATAGATTATAAAGAATAAACAACCACGAGGTCAGTTAAACCTAATAAAATAAAATATACAACTACTAAGCTCAATCCTCCAAACGGTCCAAATCAAGTCGGCTAAGACTTAGATAGGACCCAAATCATCAACCAAAAATAAGCTTGAGTAACATCCAAGAAGCATCAAGAATCTAAATACATTACTCTATCTGGTTGGTTAGGACCTAAATGAAGAAACGCCAACACTCTACCCAAAATAGAAAATGCATTCACATCCAATGATGTAGTCTAGTAGAACAAGCATTACATGATCCAAGAATGCCAATAAGAAACATGAATAATATTCAGAAAACTCGCATCCTCTCATCTCTATCTCTGATAAATAAGAAAACCAAATACAAAAATCTATCATAACAAAAGATAGCTTATCAAGTACACTAAATGACAAACAACACTAGCTATGAATCTGATTATAAGGCACCATGCAACCACCAGCTTTGCAATCTTTGAAACATCAAATCAAAGATGTACCGATCCAAATACTTAACCTTTGTACATGGGAACACTGCAACAACAATAAAAACCAAGGACACGATCAAACCATACTCAATCTATCATCTCAACATCTACGAACCTCTATAAATAAACTAAAGACACCATTAAACAACACTTTACGATCTCAGATTTAGATCTTCAATGTAGCACCTAAATAATTGAAATCTTCTTCACCGAATAGATTGAACACACTGTGTGAAATAGTAACCAGTATGTTGTCATCAATGACAAAACATTAATGTCATCACACCCAAAAACCAAACTCTGAGATGCTCAACAATCATCGAACAATTTATCCCTAAGATTAGGATGTTGGAGCCACATTTTTTCAAACTTAAAAGGAAAAAAAAATCGTCTTGAACAAGCTTTTGCCAAAGAAGCCAATCAAGAAATAGTCTGAATGAATTCTTGAAAGGGACAATAAAGAACAAGAGCACTCCAAGAACCAAATAGAAGAGATAAGAACCCTATCCAATTTTACTTGGATAAGATCACCACCAACACGTCTATTGGTCTAAGTATAAGAATCTCCCTCAAGTTAAAGATCATGCAAGGCACAGCTATAAATAAAGTCACCAAGCTCAAATCTACTATCCTAAGAAGTAATGAAACCTCAAAAATTATCCTCCTCCTTAAGTGGGTATGAAAATCACCCATCACCATCTAATTATCATTAGGATAAAGATCTCTAAAAGAAGAAAGAATAGACCAAAACTTCCTTCTAGCTACCTTATTATCGGGGGCATAAATAATAGATAGGATCCAAGTAAATTCATCCCTAATGTGAGTAAACATATCAGCTATGTGATTAGGATATTCACACAGATTTGAGGTTGATATTAGCTTCTAGTTCCATGTAGTGGTAATAACTTCAGAGGCTCCAAAAACACTATTGTCGTGTATTGAAATATTCTTGAAGAGGCTAAGTTTCCTCATTTATTCCTTTGGCATGTTGGTCTCTTTGATAAGAATAATATCAAGTTTATTTGACCCTCAAATATTTAAAGAAATAATCTTCATTTGTTGAGAGGAGCACTTACCAAGAACATCTTTTGTAAGGTCTTTTGTACCCCATCAATAATCCCTTCAGGGTTCTCTTGATCTCTACTCCAATTGGAGGTTTTCTTACACACAGCCTTAGATAATCAAGTTTAAGTTATTTTTTAGTGACGAATCTCGATGGGATCACCCTCTTCATTCTATTTGATTTAACTAAAATAAATAGTGAATCGTCCGCTTAATCCTACTAGACACTTTCACATTCTATTTTGAATCAAATCTCTTAAGTACCCTTTGATCTTTGGCATAAGCATTATGTAATGAGAAGGGTCCGTAATCCCAAAGAATAAGATGCTCACCTACTTCTTCTAGAAAAAATAAATTGCTCACATTAACATTTGTGGTACCCTTATTCTTCAAGTTCACCATAATCTTTGGGTTCTCAATTGGGATACAATGAGGGTTTTATTGAACAATGAATTCCACTTTTCTAGACAAGTTTCCTTCATTATCCTTGTCCTTCTCTTCAAAAACCTGAATAGGGTTATGCCCCTCTTCAGGATTTGACGACCCTTCTATAGAATGGTGACCATCTCCTTCAATGGAGTCCTTACCCAAATTCTAGGTTTTGCCCCTCCCACAATTTTCCTTTCCAGACCCTTTTCATTTCAATAGGGGATTTAGTAGGGAATTTCTTGGCCCAATGTCTTTCTTTCTTACACATAAAATAGACAAAAGTGAGCATCTCAAACTCAATAACTAGATTCCACCTATTTAAGGTCAATCGAGGATGGGAGATCAACATATTAACCAATATCAACACATAATCTAGCAAAGACCAAATGATTTATATCTATCCTCATATCATCAATAGATAGCAAGGTACCAAAAGAGTTAGTAATGCGTTTATAGAAACCCTCTATCCAAAATTCCATAGTCTAACATGGTAATATAATCTAAACAAGGACCACAATGAAGAATGGATCATTAAAGTCCGAACCTGGTTCCCATTTCTTGAGGGGCAAAGAATCCTTTCCAATAACCCAAGGACATCCATAGAAAATGGTGGAAGATTTCTTAAAACAAGAGAAAAAATGAGAAAAAAGGTTTGAACATGGCTACTCGTTTTTTGAGCAGGTAATATAAAAGATTTGATAATTTTCAAACTAGACTTTATATAAAAAATTAAAAATTGCTCTTGACATATAGATATTCCTTTTCTAAATAGAATAACTTTAAATGTACAAATAATTTATATAAATATATTTCATACATTTATATAACTGACTGCATAAAACAAAAAAATTAATTGATAAAGAATTCGCTTCTCACAACTAGCCCTTTTAATTATTACTTTCATATTAAATTTAAAGCTCTACAAGCGTGCAATTAATAATTGCGTGAGCGTTAACGTAGATTTAAATCCATTAACTAAAAGAACAGAATTTGTATATAATACTAGCTCGTATGATTACTACATGATTAACTGCATAATTCCATATTTAATACATTTCTCCGATTCCTCTTTTAAAATTAAGAAGTTTTACTTTTGCTAATGCGCCCACTTTACGTCGTTTTAATGGAGTACCAGAATAAAAGTGTGTCATCCAGTTCCAGAAGTCTTTATCGGAAACCCACAAATAATTCGGTGACATCATTACATTTACATTCTTTATACAAATTACATCTCTAAGTCGCAATGGCCGGCGGAACTTTGCAAAATATGGAAACATGCTGTTCGGTAAAGACAGTAACGTGTTGTCGGGTAAAGTTTATACCATCTCTTTATTCGAATTGCGAACACTGCTATAAGAACCTACCCACGAAGCCATTTACACAATCATTCTGGTGTTTACTGGTTTTCTGAAGAACACTTTGACAAAATGGTGTCCAGATTGTTAAAACCCCTCAAATCGGCGGGAGTGATTGGAGATGTTCTCGATGAGTTCACTCCCTCGGTGAAAATGAGCGTGGTGTACAACACAAACATGGAAGTCCACAATGGATTTGAGTTCATGCCTTCTTTTATCACTTCCCCTCCTCGAGTCCAACTTCTCCACAATGATCCAGCCACCTTTTTCACTCTGGTAATTTTATCAAAATGTTTTCCACTTGCAAACCCTAGAAATTCTTAATACATTATGTTCATTCACTGATTCGTGTTTTAACTGATAATGATTCAATCTGTGACGAGTTAAATTGTGTTTTATGTGAAGATAATGACAGACCCAGATTCACCAAGTCCTAGCAATCCCACTGGACGCGAGTATCTCCACTGGTATTGTGTTGAATTTTTGGTATTTACATTTTCTTTGAGTATATATGACTTTAATGTTGAAGGTGTAAAAATATGTGAAGTGATGATTAAAATCATGTGCAGGATAGTGAGCGATATACCGGGGACAAAGTGCAATTATTCTGGCAAGCGTCGACTTATAATTTTTCCTCGTTGTCTAAAAACGAATTAGATATATCTGAATCCATTGTAGGTTTTCAATTTCGGTTAACCTAATAAAGAGGTGTAATGTTTAATGTAGGTCGAGAAATTGTGAGCTATGAGAGCCCAAGGGCGATGATTGGGATC
>MU225851.1:1373732-1387288 GCA_018584345.1 Thuja plicata
GGGGAACAGTCGATCCTCCTCCATCGCGGCAGCATTTCAAGACTGTGCAGTTTGCGGAGAGAAATGGGTTGGGATCGCCAGTTGCTGCCGTTTACTTCAATGCTCGACGAGAGAATGCCGCTAGATCTCGTTGAACTCGGACACCACATTAACGTATACTATTTTGTTCTACTCCTTTCTTCCTGTGCTGTCTTCACTCTTCTTGTTTGTCTTATGTACTCCCTCTGTCCTCTTAAATTATTCTGCCCTAAGTTTAATGGCTGAGTGGGGAAATTTCGGTGCCTTTGTGTTGAAATATGATATTGTATTGGATAAAAATGGATAGTTTTTTCAGATTGTCAAATTCAAAAGATTATGATAATATATATTAGGTTTATATATTATTATTCGAGGATAATTTTGAATAACTACATGTTTAAAAATCATCTCATAATCATGACGAACCATTTAGATTTTGATGATTATGCACCCGAAAATCATTTAGATTTTGATTATTACACATAAGAATCATAAAAATCATATCTGATATAGATAAATAATTATTTTCTTATCTTATATTGTACAAATTATTGTTCTCAAATTGTAATTTTATTGTTGAAAAATTCAGGGTAACACAATGAAACTCTAAATGACAATTCCATATAATAAGAATTCAAACAATAAAGAAATATTTAATGTGGTGTGTATAGTAACATGTGTCTTTTGGTACAATGTGGGTTTTGTGGAAATAGATCCAAGACCCTAGCCCCATTTAACATGTGATCTTTACTATGGTATCTATTAAGTAATATTCTAACACATGCATATATAATTTGTACAATTCTTTAGGTTTTGTATAAAAGGTATTTTAAAAACACTTCAGAGGTCGTGTAAGGGTTTAATAAACTCATAAAATAGATGTGTATGCTAATATGGAACATTTCAATTTTTTGGCTAACCTATTTCCAATAAGAAAGGGAACAAACTAGGAAAGCTCATAAGACTTAAAGTTTGATCTAATTTTCATCAAATAGGAATTCAAAAATATCTAAATATTATTTGATCTTTTAAGATCTAACAATTTCATTTGCTACAATGAGACACAAGAATAGGGGTTAGCTAGGTTATTTCATGATAGTATTAATATTATTTTAAACCTTAATATAATGCACAATTAAAGAGCTAGGCAATTATCTTTCTAATAAGTTAAATCTTCTTAAGGATATCTTTCATTCATATGTGCACTCTATAAAGTTTAAACGATCAATTCTCTAAACATTATTATATTTTATCTCCTTAAGAATATAGAGGGTAAAAACTTAAACTAATTTGAAAGAATTTTTTTATTATTTTAAATATTTTGAATGGTCTGGAGCAATAATAAGTTATTGAAACCAAATTCTTTTAGAAAATAGAAATTAAATGAAAAATGAGATATGAATATTAAGCACATACCTAAAACTAATATGTGTGATTCTAAACAAAATGTATGTAGACTTATATACCAATACATATTCATGAAAAAAAACTTCTTAAAAAAATCTATAATTAATAATGATAGAATAGATAAATCATATGTATCTCTCCTAAAGCACATCTAAAAATTTAAATAGGCATTTGCAACAACTAAGAGGATTTTTCCATTTGACATCTAATAAAACTAACAAAATATGAGAATGTGTAAATGCAAGAAGTTGAGTTCATTTCTAGTAGAAATTTTTACCTGCAAAACCCACTTTTGGAAGATGGTTTTAGAGGAATTTTTTACAAAATTAAAACTCATAAATTAAACCCGATTTTTGATATATATATATATATATATATATAATTTTTCTATTTTTTAAATATTTTCTAATAAAGTAGGTCCATAAGATAAAATGAGAAGCTTTCTTAGTGTTTTTGACAGCATTATTTTTTTCATATTTTTTCAAAAATAAATTTTATATGACATCAAACAACAGAAGTTATTTTCACTTTGAAAAAAAAATCAAAATTAAAAATAATGAGTTTAGCTCAACTTATGCTTGTCCTACATGAGAAGTTTTCAAAACATAAATTATGCCGAATAAAAAAAATGTAAACAAACTATTTTTAAAAAACTACAAACAAATATACTCATCAATCTTGTGTGTCTTACAAATCATATCTAAAAGGGATTCAAAAAAAAAATCATTTAGGTCAAATTATGGTTGTCTTACACAGGCATGGAAGGTCTCAAAAATGTGTCTTTTAAATAGTGGTTTTTTAAACACCTGACAAAAATCAATTTTTATCATATGGGTATTTATATAAATTACATTTTTCAAAACTAGACTTTGAGTGCTACATTTCCTTTTCCTGATTTTTTTAAAAATCAATCTTTATTTTCTTCAAATGTTTAGGTCAATTGTGATGAATTTTGAAATACAGGGAAAATACTTCCACTTTTTGACCAAAAAGTGGAAACAACTTCCTGCTAGCACCCAAACATTCAAAAAAATATTGTTACAAGATGGTGGTGTGTTGTTTGTTTTTAAATTTCAGAATGAGAGGGAATGTTGCAATAGAAAATTGATCAGAAATTATACATTCCTTTGGTTTAATGGATTTTTTTTTATGTGGGGGAAGGGGTAAAATTTTTATTAATCACTAAAGCATGGAGCAAAGAAGACTAGGCGAAAAATCCAATCAACTAGAAAAAAAGAGGACCATACAAATAGAGCTCTTCCAATCCACTTAACTGATTTATTATTTCATCCCCAATCCCCAACATTCCATGTTCTCATCTGCTCAAAATCTCATCTTGCTAAACAATCTGCAACCTTATTCCATTATTTAGGAATGTGGTAAAATGTAATAGAATTCAAAGATCAACAAAGCCTAACAATCTGATTGACCACCAAGGCTAGGTTCCAACTCACTCTCTCACACTAATGTCCATTTAAAATAACAATAACAATATATTAATGAGTTTACATAGAAGAACAAATTCCTACACTAACATTGACGAAAAGGTAATGTAAAAACTTTCTCAAATCTTTATAATAGTCATAGAAACTTCATAGAATTAATATAAATAACATGCATAGAACAACAAGTTGACTACATGGAGAGATGTGCGGGAGATTTTGATGTTCATCTAGGGTTTCAGGCAAAAGTTGAAATAGAGAATGAGACTCAACTAAAGAAGAAGATGGTGGTGGTGGCGTTGATGACCCATGCCTCTTTGGTAGTGATATAACTCTAGTTTAGTTTACATTGGTGGATCATTTGGGATCTATTTTTTTACTCTTTTAGGGGTCTCTACTTTTTTCTTGTGCTATCCTTCCACTTTTTTGGTGATAAGTCTATGTTGGTCACTCAGAGGGGGTTCGTATGCCTTGATTTTCTTATGGTTCTTTCCTGGCTAAGGCTGCTTCAATCGCCTCTATACTGGGCTAGTGAATAGAGAAATATGTTGGTTAGAGGCATAGTACCTTGTTTGGTTGATCTTCTTGATGGATTGGGTATTTTATTCTTTGTGAGTGCTATGACCTTAGACATGCTTCGCACAGTCATGGTTTCTTCATTGGTAGTTGAGGGCATGGTTCCACTTGCCATCTTTTGGGTTTCATGTTATCTATGATTCAAGCTCTTTTCTATAGTCTTCAAATATTATTCTGTGATGTGGGAAGGGTCTTTTCAGGGTTTTCTATTTTGTCTCCCTTGCTTTGATGGTTTCTGGATCCTTGTGTAGCAATAATATTTTGTCTGAGTCTCTTGGCTGACTGTGACTTTGGTTGTTGAGATTGTTGTTGATTTTATTTTGATGGTAATTCTCCTCCTAATTTAAAACTTCCATTATGTTATTGGGGGGAATGTAAGTGGTGGTTGTGGCTCTATGCCTCTTTTCTTAGTTGCACAGTTGTTGGGATTTGTTTGACTTGATTCTTTATTGGTAGGGAATTATTTATGGTGTTTTATTCTTTGTAGTTTTTCTTTTGGGAAATGCCCGAACATCTCCTATTCTCCTTTGGGGTTGTGCACTCATTATGTTTTAGCTCTAAGAACTTTTTATTTGTTATATGAATGCATGTTTGTGAATGGGGGAGGAGATATTCATGATACTCTATTTTGTCTCTCATGCTTTAGTGATAGTAGTCTTTGTTTCCATTTTTTGAGGTAGAATATCATTCAAGGTTTGTGGTAGAGTTTTTCTATATTCATTGCTAGAGCTGTCATTTTCTTTAGGAATATCATTCTCCTACTAGTTGGAAATGTCTATTAGAAACACTGAGAGGGGAGGTGAATAAGTGTTTGGCAATTTAATTTATTTCAGCAACTTGAAACTTAAATCAAAATAGATAACAGATTAAGCATAACACAATGACACATAACACAAGATATTTTTATGGGGAAACCTAGATCAGAGGAAAACCCCAGTGGGAATTAGTATCCACAAATAATTTTACTAGTCTTATGAACTTGTTAGAGTTCCTTTTCCCTGTTAGGAGCAGTCTTTACAATGCAAGTACAATGACCCTATTAGGAGTCTTTACAAAACCCTATTAAAGGTGAATGGCTCACTGCCAGAGCTGACTACCCAACAAGAAGAAGGCTACAACCTCCTGATAATAGATACACACTATATCCAAAAAGTGAACTTTTGTTATGACAATGTTGTCTGATTAGTTTTGTTTATGCACTGATGATCTAATCTCTTAAAGAGCTCCATCTCATACTAATTTGTTTATACTATTCTTCTGTATATCTTTACTGCATATTTTTTATTCTCGCACTTAATACAAAATTGCATGTCAAGTATATATACATGCCTGAATAGACGTGACTAAAAACAAGAACTTAGTCGGCCCAAAATCAACATACACAACACTTCCAAATGAATTGGATTAAGCGTGTTTGCATGAGTGTTAATAAAATAATTAAAAATATATTACAATAGGCGCATATCCATTAATAAGAAAAATAATATATGCTAATCAAAATCTGAAGTCAGCTCCATGCTCTTTTTACTGAATCGCTAGTGGCACTTGAGCTTGTTTTAACTTCTATATAATGTCATATCTTACCATGTGTGTGTAGAATAAGCATAAAAACATATCATAAAGCTTAAGTACAAAGGTTCATACTCTAACTCGATCATACACATGTGTGTTGGTGCTCTGATCAATTGTGTACCTTTATTCTATTCTGCTTTCTATACTTAGCCAAATCTTGATCTTCAAAGTTTGTGAACTTACTCTCGCAAATTCAAATTACTTTGTTTCCATAATGAAAACACAAAATTTAGTCATATAATCCTTGTAGTGTCAACTTGCCAACAATCTCCCTCTTTTTCATTAATGGCAACAAAGGAATGTGGCCAAGTTACTAGACTTTGACTTAACACAAAAAAAAAACTGCAAGTTTACTATACATTATACCTTCGACTATATACACCATACTCCTTTAGATACTCTACTCCCCCTTTGACATTAACGACAAAGGTTCCAAAAAATAAAGTCCCTAAGTACTTACTCAGAGTACACATCTAGGTATGCAATCTGAAGATTCTTGATTTCTTGCTGCCAAAATACCTTGAGTGCATCAACAGTCTAAAGATGGGTGCATAATGCATATGTGAGATTTTCAATTTTTATCAGATCCATGTAGGTGCCTTGATCATATGTGACAATAGTTGCATAAATATTTTTGATGTTCTCATTTAGTACAGCTAAGGAGGGCACAAGTGCATTTCTCACTTGTGTTTGTCTGGTCCTTATCTTGTTGATCTCTATCTTGGCTTTCTCAATCTTATCTATCTACCCATGATAGATTTTTTTGTAGGTATTGATGTCTTGAGAGGAGGTTTCAACTAATTTCCTTATACATTCAACCAAGATGTCTGCTTCCTCAATCTTCTTGATGTGTTCAGAAGTAAATTTTCCTCTATCTATATAGTTAGCTATCACATTTCTACCTTATGCTGCTAACTCTTTTAGAATTGCCTGACCAATCTTCAATGAGTTGAGATCTAATGAGAATTTATTTATCAGTTCATCCAACCTTCCCTTTTTGTACTTTTCTTCTACAATTTTAGTAGCTGAGTCTACTAGACTCGTGAAGTTTTCTTTCAAGCTTGTCAAGATGCTATCAACATCATCAACTGATTGAATATTTGCCAATTTATTTTCTATTGGCACTAGGTTGTTCAAAATGTTTACTGACTCAAGAAAGAGAATATTTCTCATAACTTGTTTCTCTTTTGCTTTCTCTATGGCTAATACACTTATTTTGATCAAGTCTTCTTCTCCCCATGCATCTAGGTTTGTTGAGTCAGGGGTCAAACTTGACAACAATGATATTGATGGTTTGATAGATGGAGTGAATATAGCATTTTGAATTACATCCATACATTCACTTTTCACTTGGATCTCCATAGAGGGTGGTTGATTAGATTCATTATTCAAATCTATTGAGTCTTTAGAATGAACTTCATCTTGCTGCAGGGGATTATTATCAGTGCATACCTTCTCAGCTTCTTCAGTGCTGACAAATGCTTTTTCAAATTTGTTCAAGTCATTATCTAAATTTTTCATTATTATTTTAACATCATTGATAATAATGGTTTCATATGAATCTTTGACTGTGTTAGAGGGTGATGGAACTTTGGGCGCAGAATCATGTGGACCTATCATAGGCACATTAAGAGTCTCTGGTTCTTTTTCTTGGTTGGAAGGAACTGGAGTCACTTTAGTTGTAGGTGTCGTTGATGGATACATGTGTCTATCCAAAAATACTTGCTTGAATTCTCATTCAGTCTCTTTACCAACCAACTCATACTCTTTATTCATAATGTGAAGAGGTCTTGTTTTGGTTCTTAGATGAGGTTTTACTAGATCTAAGAGTATTGCCTTCTCATCGTGTGAGAAACAAGGGATAAGATTATCTAGTGTTTCCTCTCTAATCCTCATATCTTATTCTATTTCTTTTCTTTTTAATAAGTCTAGTATGTTCTATACACTATCTGGAATGGATGTCTTAAGTTCCAAAACTGACCTTTTAAACTTGATGATATGAGATATAATCATAGAATGTATTTCTGATTTATCTATCTCTTGGTACTTGTCATAGACATTTGTAATTGAATCTAGTCATCCTTCATTAATGATTCTGTTCCTTAGGATTTCAAGACTAGGTCTGAATCTTATCTCAGGAGGGGCTTGAGTATTCTTTACTTTGCTTCGTGTTGTCCTTGAGGATGGGTGGTTTGTGGGAACTTGCTTCCTTCTTCTAGTCATCTTGCTTGGTACTGAAGGTGGAGAGGATTCTAGGTCAATAGTAGTAGAGGGCGCATATGTGCTCTCATCAGACTTCTTCTTTTTCTTCTTGTGGATATCATCATTTTTTTTCTGATTTGACTTCTACAGGTGTTTGCTTAAGTTCTCTTGCAATTTTAGCTTCCCTATCTTTATCTAGGTCTTTTTTGGTGACACCATGAACTTTCAGGATGTTAGAGGTAATCCTTGATGGTTTCCTCTTATTGTCTACACTGTATAGGACATAATCAACTTGATTTGTCATTTCTCTATATTTGCCCCATCTAGGCACTTTTGGATCTTTAGGCACAGATAGAAGAACTTGTGCATACCCTTACAAAATATGTTCTTCTACTTCATAACCAAGTGGGTGAATCCATTTCGTTCTTGGCTCAACTACTTCCATGCAAGTACAGTCTATTTCCACCATGAAGCATATGGTGTCCTTGTATTTTTCAACTATCTTCCCCGGTATTCTAAACCTCTTCTGCATCTTTATTCTGAATGTCTTTATCTCCATATCCATAGAGTCCTTTACACTACTTTCTAATGTGTCCTTTACACTACTTTCTAATGTAGCTTTTAATGAAATTTGAGACAAAGTAGGTTTTCTCCTATCTAGGTAAAGATTAGAGACCTTACCAACAATGTGGAAGTATAAGTATATAATCAACGAGCCAAATCTGCATATTTTTCTTTTGTCATTCCTGATAGCTTTATTATTCTCACTTAGTTGTGCATGCAATATCTCACAAAGGTTATATTGTGTGTTATCTCTTGCCATCCTTATTTTTTCTAGAACTGTAGTTGCGGATACACTATTAAGTCTTCTTGCATGCTAAAACTTGTAACCAAGTATTATGGTGATGAGTTTTATGTCTTTCTCTGCAATAGGATCAACACTCATTCTGCGCCTATTGCTTTGAGATAAGCATGTCGGTTCAACCTATTTCTTGACATTCTTTCTAGTGGGAAGAACAAGTCCAACCTTAGAGAGTTTAGTCATCTCATGATTGAGGTCAGTAGTAATGCAAACAAGAACTTCACCGATCCAAAATAGATCATCATGAATCCTACTGAGTAGAATTTTAACCCATTCTAGCTCATAAAACTCATGTGCCTTTGGATACTCAAAAATAGGGGTATCAGTGAGATGTGGGAATTCATCCTTAAATGAGTAATCTAGTTTCATCATAGATGCCATGAGCACCATTATTCTATTGTCACCAACAAATTCCTTCTTACAGTAAATGTAAGCGCGTATGTCCTCAACATACATGACTCCTAACGGATTCTTGGAAAATTCCCCTTCTACATCATCAAACACCGAATTGAATGGATTCTTTTTAAACATGAATCTCTTCCTTTCAGTGATGTCAAAGAATATAGGAGTTTCCATACTTACTTGTTGATTGCTTAAGTAGGGTTCACTGAAGTTCTAAAATGACGTGTTCATGCTAGGGTTCCATTTCAACTTCAATTCACTTTGCTAACCAACCAATGGTTATCCCTCAACACTTCGATGCTTACTTGTCCTGTGCTCTCCGAGTGCTCAATCTCAAATGTAAAGGGAAGATATAAGATATTTTACTAACTTATAAATGAGTTACTACATTTAATGCTTGTTGTCGTAATGCAATTTCCACTGAGAATTTCAATCTTTGTTCTTGTCAAAGTACAATTTATGCGTCCAGGCATACTTCCTCAATTTGTGACCAAATACATGAATCCATAGGCGCATACTCAGAGGTGAGTATATCAACCACATAGGGGTTTAGAGCTAGATTAGATCCCCCTATGACCATGAGGGTTATCTAACCAGAAGTAGAAGTTGTGTCCACTATGGATGCATCTACTACTTTTTTAACATTATCATGTTTCTTTGCTTCAACCCATATTTTTCCTGAATCTTCTGTAGCTTTTACAAACTTGACTTCTCCAAATTCTTCAAATAGTGATCCTTTAGGCTTTTCTTGTCTTTACATTCTGAATCTACAAAACCTTGAAATATGTCCAGATTTGTTACATGAGTGACAGATGATTGGAGGTCTATTGATATGATTTACCATGTTGCTCTACTTAGTTGTGTGTCCATTGTAATTAAATATCTAACATATATCCCTATGACCAAATTTATTACAAGAATAATAATAGCCATTGAAGGGTCTTACCTCTTTACAATCTCTTGCCAAATGTCCATGCTTGTTTTTGATAGATAAAAGCAGCAAGAGGGTGCTGGCCCGTGGAACAGGGGACTAGAAGCACATTAACAGCATGTTAATGGCACTAGCCTAAGCTTGCAGCAGATTTGACTGTTAGCACAGGAATTTAAAGTTTTGCCTCTATCAAAAACAAAAGTATCAGTTCTGCTTAAAAAGATATAACCAAAGTAGCTATTATCAACATCAACATCAAAAATATTGTTACGGAGCCACGCAGGGCTTGTCCACATACTAATTCTAAACTTAACAATACCCCTCAAAATAGAGCAGGGGAACCGAGGGACCAGCCCATCAAAAAAATACCATACCATGGACCAAAGAGCTAATTCTTCCCTCCCAGATGCTTGGACAGCAGGGATCTCGCCCACTCCTCCTGGAGGAACAGAAATAGTTCTCTTTTATCAGCATTTGCTTCTAGATTGCCATCAGACAGCTTCTCCTACACATTGCAAAGGGTTAACGCCGAGGCATGCATCACTTTCAGGGAAAATTTGTTGGTCCTCCTGTAGAGGTCCATCAGGTCCTACATTCCTTTTTTGATCTCCGCTATTTCCATGTCAATCTTCATAAACTTACTCTTAAGGGTGCCAGCGAAATTCCTTTTCTCCTCCAAAATCGGTGAGAGGGGTTTATCCTGGGGGTCGCATTTGGGACTTTGGGGTGGGGTAGGGCTCAAAGCTCTCTTAGGGTTGGTCAGGGGGGTATTAGCAGTCGGGCTCATATAGCCTTCCAAAGAAATCTTTCTAGAATCGGTGGAATGGGAGGCATTTTCAGATGGGGAGAGCTCTCTGGAGGCCGTCTCCAGCATCTTGAGTTTACATTGCTCTTTAGCAATCCTATTAGATCGCCTCTGGCCAGTCCCGCTTAGGTCCACTTCAAGATTAACCAGGGTTTCAGTTATTTTCTATTTTTTAGGCTTACACTCTGTCTCGGGTGTGTTCTCAGCCCCTTTCACATCCAAGCAACCCACCAAGTCTGAAACATAAGAGTCCACCAAATCCTCCTGAGTATGAGTGGGAAGCTTAATACTTTTTTTGCAGGCTTTTTTCTCAGACTTCTCAGGCCCTTGGGTAATCCGAATGGACCTAGAGGAGGAGTTGGAGGTCTTGTCTATTTTTCCAGCAGCCGTATCCTGGGACATCATCTGAATGATCAGAGGGGGATGGCGGGCCGGGCATATGGCTTTATGAAACTGGTAAAGACAGAGCAAGAGGCCTTGGTGGAGGATAACTCTGTCTGGGTTGCTTTTAATATCACTAATATTGCTTTCAATAGAGTGTAATAGATAAAAAGGAATGGAGATTAAGTCTTTATTCCTAATTTGATTCAGGAATGGAAGGTGATAACTGTAGAACACCGTGAACTTACCTTCAAGAGTGAAGTATTTCATGATGATGAGGCAGATTTTAGGCCAGAAGTCTAGCAATTCTTCTCTGTTGAAACCCCCCTGTTTCCTTACCGCCAGCTCCCCATCTTTGAAAATTTTTTTAAGGCTTGTAGGGTCTGCAGTCCGGCTCATTTTCTTGTACTTTCTCCCAACCATTGGGAGCCCCGCAGCCTCAGCAATGACCTCCTCATTGAGCTAAAAATGAATGCCTCCCACTGAGACATTCCTGTTATTCCATGAGGAAACAAATTGTTTGGATAATCTTTCATCATGGCCGCCCTTCATACGTTCCATGAAGCCCCAGATACTAGACTCCTTTCAATAGTGGGTAACCAGCGGGTCCGAGGAAAAGACATCATCAATGTAATCTAGTTTGATACGGAGCACATTACCCCCCATATGATTGGTCTGTTCAGCACTCGTCAAAATATTTTTGAGGAGGCTACTGTCATTGTATGCCATAAAAAACCTCTCTTTTCTGCAAATCCTTTTCAAAAATGGTTTATACCCATCCTGCCTATTTTGGGGATTTTTGAGATCCGGCTCTGTACTGACAGATCTAGCATATCTCTGGGTAACACTAATAGTAATAATACCATTACTATCAAAAATTGCCAAAAATGCCTTTTTTCCCTGACATCAATCACTCCACATGAACAAAAATCACTTATTGAACTTTATGGGACCTTGAGTTTTGTCTTTCATAATCATACAGGTAACTCGAAAATGCCAGCACGTGTTCGAGGGGGGAAACGTAATAAAGATTCCAGCCTGGCACATTAGACACTTGTCTTCATTTCTCCCTTGATGATACACTAAGTCATCAGGGGTAAATCTCTGACTAACGACCAGCTATTAAGCTTGGTTTGTGTTAGTCCCATTGCCGCCAGAGAGTCAGCCACCGCGTTTCCTTCTCTATAGGTATGATTTATAGATATCTTTTGGAAGCTCTCCAGAAGCTCACGGATCTCCAAAATAATGGGACTAGTCCACCACCCAGCACTCGTACCACTTTTAACTACCCCAATTATTACTTTGGAGTCACCTTCAATTTGCAGCTGATTAACGTTCATCTGTTTTGCAAATTTAATCCCCCAGAGCAGAGCAGACCCTTCTGCCTGTGTGACAGTATAGTTATTGGTAGGTCCAGCATAAGCCAGGAGGAAAGTGCCAAGGTGGTCCCTCATCACTCCCCCCCACCTTGCCCAAGGTTGTTAACTACTCCATTGAAGTTTAATCTTGTCCAGCCACGAGGAGGGGCAATCCAAGTGGTGGCATTCCTAATATTCGTTTTAGTGTTGTCAAACTTGGAGAACCCACTCAGGAGGTTCCAGCGTTCCACTATCAAATTTTCCCAGATAGAAGGAGGGCTAGAAGGGAGCTTCCATTTTTCCATTCTGACATTTTCACTGAGGAGCTTAGTTCCGATATGGAGGCAGGCATCCGACTAGATGCCTGTCTCCCTGAAGATCCTGTTATTCCTTTCCTTCCAGATAGCCCAGCATATGTGCGGGGCCAGCATACGCCAGAGGATTTGGAGGAGAGGGTGGTTTGAGGGGGATCTCCAATTAGCAAATTATTGTATCTCGTAACCAAGGACCCACGAGATACCCAGCCTGTCATATATTCCCCTCCAAATGCTAGTAGCATAGTCACAGTGGATGAAGAGGTGATTAACACTCTCTTCCGCCTTCTCACAAAGGATGCATCTGTTAGCCATTGAGAATCCTCTTTTAGTGAGATTATCCTGGGTTAGGATCTTACCGTGCATAAGGGTCCACCAGAAGAAGTTTATTTTAGGTGTGAGTTGGGGAATCCACACCTTCTTCCAAACATCCTGGTTGCACTCTTCCTTAAGAAGCAGGTTATAGGCAGAGCTAACAGTGAAGGCCCCAGACTGGGTGGGGGTCCAAATGATATAATCTTCATTCTCAGAAACTCTGAAGCAATTTAGTATGTCCATAAGATCTCTAGCTGAGTGCTGCAGATCCTGTTTGTCCCTTAGTTGATTAGGTATATCTATCCAAGTGTTTCTGTTGGTATAGTTAGAAGCTCTAGGACCCAAGGCCGGTCGAAGGAGATCCATAATTGGTTTGAATTTAATACCCAGCTAAGGTTGGTTCATGGTCCAATGGTCATTCCAGAATCTAATGGATCCCCCATTTCCAATTTGCCACATAGCGCCTTTGGTAAGGAGAGCCTTGCACTTACATATATTTGACCAGAGTTTGGAACCACTAGGGAGGTCGCTCTTGTGAAATCTAGTTCTGTAGGGGTGGCCTTGTAGATATTTGGTTTCCATAATTCTGCACCACTCCGCTTTTCCTTCAATGAGCTTCCAGGCCACCTTAGTAATAAGGGCCTTGTTCATCATTCTGACTTTTCTGAGGCCGAGACCACCCAGCCTTTTTGGGAGACAGACAGTGTCCCAATTGACAAGTGAAATCCTCTTTTTTTCCTCCGTCCCTACCCACAAAAAGGTTCTCTGAATTTTTTCCAATTTTTCGGCCATATTGCTTCTGATTTTGAAAATGGATAGAAAGTATACCGGGATCCCTTGTAGTGTAGAAGCAACCAATTGAAGCTTGCCAGCATTGCTAAGTATCTTTCCTTTCCACCCAGCAAGTTTCCTTTGGGTTCTTTCCAGGATGGAATTCCAAAATTCCAGGGAAACATCTTTGACAGTGAGGG
>MU225851.1:1387926-1412236 GCA_018584345.1 Thuja plicata
TGTTGCTGATAATTTTATCAAGGAGAGGCTTGATTCTGCCAATCAGGATCTTGGTGAGGATCTTGTAGAAGGTATTACAGAGGCTAATGGGTCTGAAATCCTTCATAGCGGTAGGGTTGTCAATCTTAGGGATGAGCACAATGTAGGTTTGATTATGCTATCTAAGCAGCCGACCCGTCCTAAAGAAGTCTCTTGCAGCTCTAGTAACATCACTTCCCACAATCTCCCAGTACTCTTGAAAGAAAGCATGGGGAAATCCGTCTGGTCCGGGGGCTTTGTAACCTCCCATATCAAAGATTGCCTTCTTAACTTCCTCATCAGCAACCCTCTTTGTGAGCATGTCATTGTCCCCAAGGGTAATAGCGGATTGGATGTGATCCAGAAGCATGGTTTCCATGCTCATTACAGGCATAACAAGTTTGATTAACTAGCTTGTGTTCATCTTTAGTTGTTTCTACTTTAGCCTTTGCAAGATTCTCAGTAGCATTTACTTATGTAGATGTTTCTTGTACTTTCTTAATTTATTTCATTGTATTAGTTTCACTTTGTGCTACACTGTATCCAACACCAGTAGTATCTCCTCTTAACTTTTATGCATAAATTTGTGACTGAATTGAATCAGAACTTATGTGTAATTTTTTAATATGATTCTTTTCTTCTATCAATTCAGATTCTATCATTTTCTTGAAGTTTTCCAACTCCAAGATCTTCATATTTTCTTGCATAAGCTCTTCATCTAATTGTTTACTTTCTTTGGTCTTTTCTTGAATAGTTGTTTGGCTATCTGTTAGTTGTTCATTCAAATCTTCAATCTTGTTCTTCAAAGACATGTTTTCTTCATTCAAATTTTTGACCATTTTTCCCAAATCATTCGTAGAGTAATCTTTCAAATCTTTTCTTAATTTTTGGATAAGCATTTGTGAGCCATTAACTTAAATAGTTTTAGTTCTTCATTTTCTTTTTTAGACCTGTCAAGATCTTTAAGGGATGTCTCAAAATTATTTTTCAAATGTTTCACTTCTGCTAAATCCATGATCTCCTCAAGTGGTTAAACTTTCTTTCAGAGGACCAGAGCTCTAATACTAATTTTTAGAAACATTGAGAGGGGGGAGGGGTTGAATCAGTGTTTCGCAAATTAATTTATTTCAGAAACTTGAAACTTAAATCAAAATAGATAACAGATTAAGCATAACACAATGACACATAACACAAGATATGTTTATGGGGAAACCTTGATCAGAGGAAAATCCCAGTGGATACCCACAAATAATTGTACTAGTCTTATGAACTTGTTAGATTTCCTTTGCGCTGTTAGGAGCAGTCTTTACAATGTGAGTATAATGACCCTACTAGGAGTCTTTACAAAACCCTGTTAAAGGTGAATGGCTAACTGCCCAACAAGAAGAAGTCTACAACCTCCTAATAATAGATACACACTATATCCAAAAAGTGAACTATTGCTATGACACTGTTGTCTGAACAGTTCTGTTTATGCATTGATGCTCTAATCTCTTAAATATCTCTATCTCATACTGATTTTTTTATACTATTCTTCTGTATATCTTTACTGCATATTTATTATTCTCACGCTTAATACAAAATTGCATGTCAAGTATATATATATGCCTAAATAGACGCGACCGAAAACAAGAACTTAGTCGGCCCAAAATCAACATACACAACACTTCCAAATGAATTGGATTAAGCATGTTTACATGAGTGTTAATAACATAATTACAAAAATATTACAATTCATGCATAGCCATTCCAAAACAAAATAATATATGCTAATCAAAATCTGAAGTCTGCTCCATGCTCTATTTATTGAATTGCTAGTGACACTTGAACTTGTTGTAACTTATCTGTACTATCATATCTTACCATCCGTATGTAGAATAAGCATAACAACATATCATAAACCTTAAGTACAAAGGTGCATACTCTAACTCAATTGTATGCACATGCGTTGGTGCTTTGGTCAACTGTATACCTCTTTTCTATTCTACTTTCTAAATTAAACTTAGCCAAATCTTGATCTTCAAAGTATGTGAACTTACTGTCAAAACTTCATATGAATTTGTTGCCATAATGACAACACAAAACTTAGTCATATAATACTTGTAGTGTCAACTTGCCAACAATGTCAATTTGGATTTTTGGAGGATTTTAAGTGGTGATTTAGAAACCTTTGAGGTTTGTTTCTCTTTTATGGATCTTGAAATTGCATATTTGGATGAGAGAGAAGATTTAATTTTGGTACTAATTTTGGGTTTCTTGTTCTTGGGTTTGTGACTCTAAAGTTGTTGGAGGTTGTTGGGTTTAGTTTTCTTTTGGGGAAGGAATTTAATGATTCTAATCATTTTACCCTCCTCTCTCTTCTTTGGGTTGTCCCTGCCTTAAATCCATTTTGTTTTAGTGTTGGTGATGGCTTTTGTTGTAGTTTTTTGGGAGGATTAATTTCGTGGGAAACTTGTATCATTTTTATATAGTTGGAAAATTTTCTTGGTGTTGATTTTATTAATGAAGTATACATTGATGATCCTGACCCTTCTTCTTTCCTCCCTTTGTTAAGGGGAACCTTTTCATTGGAGGTGAATTCTTCTAGTGCAGGTGTTTGGTGGTCTTTGGATTCAGTGTGGGTGGAGGCAGCTATTTTTCTATTTTTTGCGAGGATGTTCTTTAATCTCTATATGCCCTACTTCCCCCTCTTCCTTTTCTCAGGGTCTTCCACCCTGTGGTATTATTCTTTTGCCTGGACTTGAAGGAACTTGGATGAAGAGTTTTTGGATGGGTTTTGGAACGAGTGTTTTAAGAGTAAGGGCTTTGATGTGCTTTCTATTAGGGTAATAAAGTGATTCCACTTATTAATTAAATCATTTTGATTTAATTAGTAAGTCACTTATTATCTCTCTTTTACTTAAGCTAAACTTTAGGCATTTAATAATTAATTCTTTTATTAATTATTATTATGCAACCTAGATATTTCCCCTTTAGGATTTCTCTTGTAGGGTTTCGATATCCTTTTATAAGGATTCTCTCTTTATAAATTATTAATTAATTGAAGATTTTATTGCATTGAGAGTTTTTATTCATTGTTTGCACAAGATGTTTCCTCTTCCATAAATCTGTTATTTTTGGCCTGCATAGATTTTTTGCTTCTCTATTTCAGTGACATGTTTGCATGTAGGTCATTCAAGTGGGAGCAGTGGATTGATATTTTTTATCAACTCCAATATGGTATCAGAGCTTTAGATCTTCACACACCTATTCTCTTCATGAGATATTTAGCCTTGTTCTTCAGATCCTTGTTTTTCAGAAGGTTTTTCATTTCAAAGTTTTGGTTTTTTGGCGTAGTATCTATTTTTGGGAGCATTTTGGGCCCAAATGGACCTCACCATTGCGCTTAGAAGGCCCAAAAACCTATATTTTTATATAAGGTTTGTTAGTTTTGGCCTACGTGACATCTGGAGAAAAACTTTGTCCTTCTGGCAGTACAAGTATGGATGCACGTTTTGCGAGGATAAAAATCATCAAAAATAAAAAAAAATCAGCAAATTTTATATTATTTTATAAAAAAAATTTCAAAAAACAAAAAAAAACACTTTTTTATACAGTTTTCTAAAAGTTTTTGTAAAGTTTTTTTAATAAAACTTTGAAAAGCTACGTACCTTTTAGATAGTACGCTCATGTGCAGTAGTGATGTTAGTGGTTGCAGGTCATAGAGGGTGGTTAAAATTGACGGCCATGAAACCATCATACAATTTAACACTTCTTCATAAAAAGAAGCCTTTGGGTTTTTCGCTCTATCTGGAGCAAATAGAGGCCAGTTTTCAACTTCCTTATATTGTTGAAAAGCTCTTTCTGAGACTGAAGCTTTTCTGGAGGTTAGATTTTGTGATTTTTCCATCTTCAAGGTTTTTTTTCCAGTCAAATTCAGGGTTCTATTTAGCACTTTGGGAGCCATACCTTGCTCCTCTGGACTCCATTTTTCAACTTTCGCATGACATTGAAAAGCTGGTTACATTCTCTTTCTTCTTGTATGGGTATCACACCCAGATTCTTCTCCAAGTATTTTTTATTCATATTTTTTTCATTTTTGCAATCTGGTGGATATCTTGGATTTTTCTGGTCCTCAGATCATTTTATGTGCATGGGATGATTTCTTTTTAGCTGTTATTCATGTTTCTGCATCTTTATGTCATTCTTGGATATTGTAGACATCTATTTCTATAACTTTTCTTATTTGCAAATGCATTGAAATAAAGTGTCATCTGATGCATGCTTGGGTTCCTACACTTTTTGTTCTTGATTATACTCTCACTATACTAGAAAGTGCCATGAGGGGGTTTTATGTTTGCCTTGTTTTCCATCTACCTTTTTCAAGTGATTGTTCCTTCCACAAAATTAACCTCATTATGTGTTTCAAGTGAGTGTTCCTTCCACAACACCATCCTTTATATGTGCTTGTACGTTCTTCATCATGTAGTGTTTCTTGGTAGTCTAGTTTAGTGTACCTGTCATGCCTTTCCCTACTGAGTATTATGGGGGGGTGGGGTATTTCCTCTTGGTTCTAATGCTTCCTTGGGTCAATTGATTAGCTCTTCAGGCTATGTTTACAGTCTTCTCTACCTGATCATGCTCTATTATAGTGGAGGTTCCAGCAGTTATTTTTTGACAATGTTTGCAGCTTCATGCTTTAGAGGTATTCTACATGTTATTTCTTTGCTCCTATTTTCTCAGACATTCTCTAGTTTGGAGGCTTCTTCAGTCCTTCACTAGGCTTTATCTCTTTTTGGAGAGTGGTTTTTCCCACTGGGTTTTCTCCTTTTCTCCTCTTTACAAAGATTTTTTTTGTACTTGGGTAGCTAATTAGGCCTTGTTGTCGGGACCCATTTCCTGCTTTTAGTAGTTGTTTCTAGGTTTTTAGCTTCTCCCTAAGTTTATCTTAAGGGGGTGTTAGAGTAATAAAGTGATTCCACTTATTAATTAAATCACATTTTGATTTAATTATTAAGTCACTTATTATCACTCTTTTACATAAGCTAAACTTTAGGCATTTAATAATTAATTATTATTATGCAACCTAGATATTTCCCTTTTAGGGTTTTGGTATCCTTTTATAAGGATTCCCTCTTTTAAATTATTAATTAATTCATGATATTATTGCATTTATATGTTTTCTCCATTGTTTGCACAAGATGTTTCCTCTTCCATCGATGTGTTATTTTCAGCCTCCATAGCTTTTTTGCTTCTCTCTTTCTGTGAAAAGTTTGCATGCAAGTGATTCTTGGGAGCTGTAGGTTGATAGTTTTCATCAACTCCATTACTTTCCCCCTCCTTGGGATATCTCTTTAATTGATCCACTCTTTATTTCTCTTTTGATTTATGTAAGGTAAGGACCTCTTGGTTGCAGGGTGAATACTTGAGGAAGGTTGTGACTATCTTAATTGGAGGTGCATTATTGTCTTCAAGGTCTTCTTCATCCCCTTGCTTCTTTGTGCATCCTTTCCCTCTCAACCTATTTTTTGTGGTTGTGGTGGTTGGTTCTTAGTTTCAAGAGTTATTTTGGAGTTTGGGAGTGATTTTTTTTTAAGGGGTTGAGTGTTGATGATTCTCCTCCTCTCTCTATGTTTTTTTCCTTCTACTCAACAACTTTCTCTGTTTTGTCTACATGTCCTATTCAATTTGATTTAATTCCTATGGAGGTGGATTTCTATGTAGCCAAGAAGGTGTAGTTTCTCTTAGGATCATATTTTATTGTGTTTATGATTTCTATAGAGGTGAAATAATTTTGTGCTAGACAAGGTCTTGTGAGAAAGTGTTTAATTTGAAGATTGGGGGAGCCTTTCAAAACCCCTTTCATGAGTTTTATTTTTATGTTTGGTTGTTTGGACTATTGATGTTATTTGGCTAGTATTTCTAGGTCTGGTTATGTGATTCATGTAAAACCTATTTTAAAATTTATGGAAGCCTATTATTTAACCCATTTATATTTGAGGGTTCCATTTAAAATCCCTTAGTTAGTAGTTGTTGGAGTTTATACATTAATAATATTTAGGTTAGATTGATAAACAAACATTAGTTTAGAATTGTTAGTTGGGAAGTTACTTTCCTATTAGAATTTAATCTCTGGACTAATGGATTTATATAGCTAATATGAATCAATGTAATAATCATCTAAATACATCGAGTAAAAATCTGATTGAATCAAATGAATATCAATCAATAAATTTTTTGTTTTCTGCCTTCATCATTTTCATTTGGTATTAGAGAACATTACTAATTATTTGTGACTGTGTATTGTCAAAGGGAAGTTCTTTTACTCCAACAACTAGACATCAAATTCATGTGCAAATCCTGAACTCTTAGAATTTGTTCCTAATATTTACTCCTTCCTTAGAAGAAACTCAGAAACACAACTCACAATTACCTTATAACAAGTGCATTAAAATACCTTACAGAGTAACAGACAAGATTTCAAGACAAGACATAAATACATCAACAAATATTGAACATGGATTCCATTGTTTTTATTCAATTTCTATTATGGTTCATCATATTTACAAAACAAAGAGCTCAGCAAGAGAAGACCCAGAAATCAGGAAACTACCCAGCAGTAATAACTTCAACATCCTTGTACAATAGAGAAGAAGAGGATGTAGACCTTATGGAAAGACATAATGTCAATTAGTGTCAAAACACTTAGCCATATAGTTATACCCAAGTATATAGTGTTTCCCGAGTGTTCAATAGCACCCAAGTGTTCAGTATCGCCCGAGTGACAGTTTATCACTTGGGTAGTCATTTGGACCCGAGTGACAGTTTTAAGCCGACTTTGCATATATTGTTAAATATATATTTGGTTTTTTCAAGCTGACTTACAAAGTTATTTGTTGGATAAAGATATATATGTAAGATAGTTTGTCTATCCAATATGCAGAGTATGTATGAATGTATGTAGTATGAATGTATAATCAGAAGATGGATATGATTATGCAAATGGCAGTTTGAGTTAAGTGAAGAAGTTTTCAGGACAATAGAGACTGATCTATCACATTCAGGTGATTGGTTATATTTCAAAGGATCTTATTCAACAATCATAGTTGCACAGAGCAGATCATCAACTAGTTCATTCTCACAGGTGGATCAACAAAATTCTTTAACAAGTTGGACCTAACAGTCCTTTCTTTAAATCTCTTAATAGAGTTGCATTACTTATTGTATTGTAAAAAATCCTTTAACAAGGTGGAACTAACAGTCCTTTCTATACTCCTAATAGGGCATACCATTAGAACTCATCATTATAAGCTTTAACAGGCTAAATTTATACTGCAGTACTAAATCTTGTGGGTATCATCCCCACCCTAGGTTTACTTTCTTTTGGAAGGTTTTTGGGTAACCAAATATTGTGTTATGTGTTTTATCTGATTGTTTACTTTAAATTTATATGCATGTAAATAATTAAGCTAATCTAATTGTGGATTAAAAGGATTAAGTTTTATTGATTCCTGATTCACCTCCCCCCCTCTCAGTCATTGGGAACATCATATAATTCCAACAGTTGGAATCATAGCACTGGTTCTCTTATCATAAGTTTTAAAGCTTGAGAAAAGATTAGAGGATATGGAAACATACAAGCTAGAGAAATCCATTGAGAATGAAAAGATAGATCTTAAAGTGGTCATGGATCAGATCATAAAACTTAAGGGAAAACTCTCTCTTTCCCTAAAGAGAAGAAAAGAATTAGCAGTGCAAATGAATGACAAGAGCTATATAGACAAAAATAATTAAAGAAATTCGCAAAGACAGAAGCTCAGAAGAAGCTGATGTAGCCATTGAAGACTTGCTTGCAAAGAATCTCAATTTACATGAAGAAGCTAGAAATTTGAAAAGAGAACAGGAAGTTCACTCAATCAAATGTGTGAAGTCATGGAGCTAAAGAACAAAGAAGAAGATGAAAAAAATATAGCACAAGAAGATAAAATACTATTGAGTACAAGATTAGAATAAAAAAAAAAAAATCCAGCACTTATCACTTCAACAAGATGATTTGGTAAGTCAACTCAACAATGCAACACAAGAAGTTGTCAACCTATAGGTAGAAAATGAAAGACTGTAGAATGATCTCAATACTGAAAAGAAAAAAAATGAAAGTATGGTGAATTCACAAACTAGCATGGATCGGGCAACAAAACTGAGAAATCATGGACAGACTAGATTAGGATATACTGAACAAGGTGAATCCTCACAACAAGGAGCTCAAAGGAACAACAAACCTAAATGCAATCACTGTGGTAAGACAAGGCATACACCAAATAAATGTTGGAGCAATGGAAAGTCAAAATTTAATGGTAAATGATACAGTTGCAACAAACATGGACATAGAGAAAGTGAATGCAAAGAGAACCCTAAGTTTGAAGGAAAATGCTACAGATGCAACAAACAAGGTCATAAATCATATAAGTGCAGAACTAAGAATTGGAATCTTGCTAAATAATTACCCAAGGCAATTTTTGGTTGGGATTACAACACTTGGTATAGATGTTGTCACTGTGGTGAATATGGACACATTGGTGCAAACTGTGCGAAGACTCACTTCAGAAAAAGAGATCCTACTAAGAGGTGATATGTGTCTAAACAACTCGGTCATCTAAGAAAGAACTGTATGAATAGAGAAAAGGTTGATATTGGTTTTGAGAATGGTAAAACCAAAATCTCAGAAATCAGAGTTCAGATGAGAAAGAAATGGGTAAGGAAATCCTCAGACAATTTAGATCAAAGCAATGAAGGATCTAATGACACTCTAAATAGTGAGATGGGTGGATCCATCATTACACAATAAAGAAGTAAGGAGATTACTTGAACTGTGCAATAACAAGCCATCCTACATTAGTTCCAGGTAAGCAATATAGTCCATATCCACATATTGATGCATGAGGACATATTATAGTTCAAACTGAGTCAGAATGTTAGTTACACCGGAGTCAGTCTAGCTCACCTGACCTGAGTCAGGCAGTATTGATAACTAGAAATTTAGCTTCACCCGAGCTTCTGAGTGAATCTTGGAGAAACACTGAGTCACACCAGCTACTATGTATGGAGCATTTAATGGAATACTCTAACGGTTGAAAAACTCTTATATATGAAGGATTGTGAAGAGTATTGTTTACAATTCTTTTAGTTTACAAGTCAATTTAGAGCTTTAGCAATTCAGAGTGAATTCATGATTGAAAGAAAAGTTTGATTATTTCATTCAAGAAATATGGCATAGACTTCCAACAGCAAGGTCAAGAAAGGTTCAGACATGCTAGTAAGGAATACAATTTGTGATCCCCCCCTATTCAAGCTTCATCTAGTAGTTGTAAAAGAAATAGAGTCGATGGGAGCTCATTCCCTAATCCCTCCGAGATTGTTATTGGTCAATGACATTTGCAGATTCTATCAATGCAACATACAGGAGCTTGCAACCAGTGAGATGAATCAAACATATAAGAAGTTATGTATCGACGGGAAACTGAAGCCCAAGCATAAGCACCTCGAAACCAAGAGTTTGACACATATCATGCATATGCTGAGGTAATTTTAGACAAAGTGGATGAGATAATTTCTTAGTCATGTTCACGACATGAAACTATGGCTAGATCATCTTGTGAAGATTGCTAAGCAGATAATTCACCATGTTACTGGGTTCCCTATGTTAGACAAGCCAAAAGCTGCCAAAACCCTAAATGGGGATGAGCTAGAAGAGTTAACTCTTGCCAAGTGGGACAACAGAGGCATGAGACTCAATGGAGTAACAAACCTAAAGATGAAATTTGGAATTCATGTGATAGCACACAAGATATGCAGCTCAATAAGACCCAACAATGTTGCATGCAAAGCTGTTGACCTAGCCTACAAAGTTGTCAAGAAAAATATGGTATTTGACCTAGCAGAATTGCAACTCACTTAGTTGAGAAAGAACATGAAGAGAATCCAAGTATCAAAAACCAATTCATGTAAGTTTGGTTCTCTTCTAATCTGCATACTATTTTATGTTGAGAATTTCTTTTCTTCCAAAGGAATAGTAGTATGGAAAAAGGATAGACCAATCATCCATCAAATTAATGATTTCATAGCTGAGATGGGAGATAATTTTGATAGTATCGTGGATGGATACTTTGAAAGTTTCAAACAGAAAATGCAGAGTAGATATAGGATTCCCAAACAACTAGTTGAGAAGTACAAAGAAGAAATCTATTTTCTAGTTGATTGTGATCAAGTCTATATACAAGTAGTAAATCCTAGGGTTGTATGGGTACAACCCTTTCCATATGAAGTTAATAATGAGGACACTAAAGATATCATAGATACTTGTGTGAATGAAGTTTTCAATCAGAAGGGACCCTACTTTGGAACATATGAGGAAGCTAAGAGTAGGATATCTCTGGAAATTGAGATTCCTAAGATATTGAAGAGAGGAAGAAAGAGACTTGATACATTCAAGAAGAAGTATGGAAAGACCTCTGACTCTCCTCCAATGTCTGAGAGAAAAGAGGAAACATTTAAAATAGAGGAGATTGAGGAAATTTAATCTGACAAGGAAGAAACTGGTGTTAATCCTCCATAGAAGAAGAGGAAGACACCACCTAAATAGAAGAAGGAAAAAGGCAATACTTGTATTGTCACCCTGAGAAGATCAAGGAGAGAGCTTATATTAAGTGATGAAGAGGATGAAGATGAAGTAGATACTATGATCTTCACAAAACCCACACCCACACTTGATCAAAAGAACAAAGACCTTAAAGAAGGAAGAGCCATGAGTTCTTTTAAATCACTGAAGTATGCTTCTAGGACAAAAGAAGAGAAGAAGAAAATTGAGAAAGAAGTGGTGGAAAATATATGGAAAAGTGGAAATATGACCCTTCCGAGTTGAAGAGTTATATGACAAAAGACTTATTTAAGGCAGTCTCTATTCCCTAGAAGAATGCAGTTCAAATTAAAATAGATATAAGGGAAGAGACATTGAAATAGGTTATGCCTGCAATGAAAGGCAAAGAAGTGAATGAGGCATTAATAAAATATGAGAATAATCACACCCCCAGATTCAGGGCATTTCAGATATTGAACAAGAATATAGATGAAGTAGCTCACCGTGCCACATTAGTGTGGAAATCAATATTTGAGATTGCAGAAAGCAATGTGAAGGAAGAAGTTCTGAGTTCAGACCTTCTAGCACAAGGAAATGATGACACTCTACCTAAGGTACAGACCATTGAAGAGTACAACACAGAGAATATTTTAGTTGAGGTAATGGAATAACTACCCCAATCTCCCATACACACTATAGTGACTCTGAGCAAAGACAAGGTTGCAGAATCTACATCAGAATAGGCAAAGCCCAAGAAATAGCCTCCTTTTACTACTGATACATGCACACCCGATTTAATGAAAGGAAAGGTAGAAATTTCTACTCTTGATTCATTAGTAAGTGTTGATCCAAAAATTGGTACTATAAAGGTCAATGACCTAATTTGATTGAATATTGATACTAAGGATAAGGCAGATAAAGGTAAGGAAATTATTCCTTCATCGAGTCCTAAATCAGAGGTAGTAATAACTAATGAGATAGATCTGGATAAATAGATTGTGATTCCTAATTGTGATCTATCCAATCTATCTGTAGAACAAATAGATATTTTGGGAGAATTATGGAAGAAAAGGGCATCACAACAGACACTCAGAAAGGAAAGACAAAGAAACAAAGTACTTGAAGATGTAAAAAGCATATTTGTAGATGCTTTGCATATTGAAGTCAATGAAAGTGACTCTATAATGGATCAAATTTATGACATAGTCCACAAGTTCAACACAAACATGAATGGTCAAGAAAAGTTACTTGAGAAGGAAGAAAATAAATTTGAGAACAAGGTTCTAGAGAGCATTGCAAAGAAGATTGCAATTGACCAAGTGCATCTTACACAGATTATCAACACTCTAGAAACCACTGTGAAAAATGTGGTAGAATTATTTGTAAAGTTGAGTGATTCCTCTAACTTTACCATGGAAATCAATAATAAGATAGTAAAGATAGATGTTGATATGAAGGAAAGTGCAAGGCAGTTGGCACTTGACCCGAGCACCAATTCTTCTCACTTCATGAAAGTAAAGTATCTTACTGATTTGCAGGATGAAGTGTTGAGAGAAGAAGCAAGAACTAGAGAATCTCTTACAACCATTCAGAGCCAACTTCTACCACATATGGATGGAATGCTGAAACATATATCCCATGCTAAAACTCTCATTCATGAAAACAACTTCTCAGTTGCCGAGCTGATGATAGAACTATCTGCAGAAATGCAAGTAGAATTGCACATTTTGAAGGTTCTACAGGATAATTGGGAAAACACTCTGTCTCAAATTTTGAAGGTACATAGTGATTTTCTATCCTACTTTGGGATAACCCTGTAGATGACATTTTTTTTGGCATTCTTGTAAAATACAAGGGGGAAATATCATAATATCATCATATAAGAGGGAGATGACATTGTAAATATCACATGTACAGTAGAAGATATATGTTACAATAAAAAATTTAAAAAATACAAAAAATAGAGTCAGTCAGAACTGAGCAGTAGAGAAAGTATCAAAACCCAAGAAATCTATAAGGGGGAGTTTTGACATATCAGATATAGAGTTTAACGATAAGTGTTTTGTCACTAATGCCAAAGGAGGAGATTTTAGACCTTATGGAAAGACATATTGTTAATTAGTGTCAAAACACTTAGTCATATAGTGATACTCGAGTATACAGAGTTACCCAGGTATACAGTGTCGCCTGAGTGTATATCATCGCCCGAGTGTTAAGTATCACCCGAGTGATAGTTTATCACCCGAGTAGTCTTTTGAACCTGAGTGATAGTTTGAAGCTGACTTTGCACATATTGATAAATATATATTTGTTTATTGTAAGCCGACTTAAAAAGTTATTTTTTTTATAAATATATATATGTAAGATAGTTTATTTATCCAATATGTAGAGTATGTATGAATGTATGTAGTATGAATTTATAATCAGAAGATGGATATGATTATGCGAACAACAATTTGAGTTAAGTGAAGAAATGTTCAGGACAGCAGAGACTTATCTATCACATTTAGGTGATCACTTATATTTCAAAGGATCTTATTCAGCAATCACCATTGCACAAAGAAGATCATCAACTGGTTCATTCTCATAGGTGGATCAAAAAAATCCTTTAACAAGGTGGACCTAATAGTCCTTTCTTTAAATCTCTTAATAAAGCTGCATTACTTATTGTATTGTACAAAATCCTTTAACAAGGTGGACCTAACAGTCCTTTCTATGCTCCTAACAAGGAAGACCATTAGAAGTGATCATCGTAATCTTTAACAGGCTAAATTTATACTAGAGTACTAAATCTTGTGGGTACCATCCCCACCCCAGTTTTAATTTCTTTTGGAAGGTTATGGGTAACCAAATATTATGTTATGTGTTGTATTTGATTCTTTAATTTCAAGTTATATGCATGTAAACAATTAAGCTAATCTAATTGTGGATTAAAAGGATTAATTTTTATTGATTCCTGATTCACCCCCCCCCCCCCCCCCCCTCTTATTCATTGGGAACAACATATAATTCCAATAGAGGATATATAGAAGAGGAAAGGAAGAATTAACCCTAATCGATAGTTGTTTGTTTGCAAGAAAATATCTACAAATATCACATCCTTCAAAAAAATCTGATCTCCATCGGGAAGTGTCTCTTAAAAAAATCTGATTTCATTTACCTTTTCCAAACATGAAAAATCTCCAAACATGCCTTTCAATCTGATCACATTCTACCCCTTTCCAAAATCTGATTCTACTTGTCTTTTCAAAAATCTGACTCCACCAAAGAAATCTCATCCTTTCTAGCAACTCTCTCTTCAAAGAATCTGATTTCATTCTTCCTTTGAGAAATATGTTTTTACTTGTCACTGAAAATATCTTCCAAATCTTATCATTCTCTAAAAATATCTGATTTCATTCTATGAGAAACCCCTTCATGAATGCTCCTTCAAGTTTTAAAATATAAAATATTTCACAAGACTATAGAATAAGACTATGTTGTTATAATGTTTCAACTTTACACATTATTTCATATTTTTGCATTTAATATCTTTGTCTATCCAAATCTTCTCATCTACCTTTTAATATTCTTGCATAGACTATATTCATTTAAATTCATTTATATTTTAAATCCTTCACATTTTCTTTCTCTACCTTTGAAGTTCTCTTTTATGCATATTCTTGCCCTAAGAACTCACCAAATTTAGACACTTGGCAAGCTCTAATTTGCTTCTCTTAAGTGGCTTTGAAAACTCTTCCTCTAACCCTAGTCTTCTTAGCAATTTGGAGACAAGCCAATCTCTAGAAATCTAAAATATTTTATTAATCATGGTTAGATATGGAGACTTGGAAACAAGCCTCAGTCTCTAAGTCTCTAGATAAACTATGCTTTAACCCTTGCTTGACGACGAGTTCACCTTGCTAGTGTATCTCCAGATCTCTGAGACTTTTTCTTAATCATGGGTTGGTTGTGAGAGCCCTTGATCTAGATCTGAATCAAATGGATGGGGCTTAATATTTGAATGTCAAGCACTTAACCATTTGTATCTAGAGACCTAACATGGCGGCTTACTAACCTTTGGGCATAATCTCGCAATCTTTCACAGTTAACTACTAATATCTCACGACCTAGCCTACAGTTAGTTATTTACCATTCACTGAATCTCTGATGCTATCTTACTTAAAACCACTAGCATCTAGTGACCTCCTGTGTAGTTACCCTAACAGTTATCTCTGAATCTCTGAAGGTTATCCTCGACCGCAGTTAATTCTTGAGACTTTATGCGCTGCCGCCATGTATCCACCATGTCACCAACCATATAGTACCATCTGCACGCCACTTGTCCACCAGCTCATCACCAAAATTTCATATCATTCATTTGGGCACACTTCCCAATGCACTGGCTACATGCATGTGGAGAGCCTCCTAATTATCTTCACATTTCATTATGTTCTCCCTTTTTCTCTTGTACACTCTAGCTTTCCTTCCCACCACCAATGTGGGACTAAATTTCTCAAGATTTAAAGCTCATTATGCATTCTGTGCTCAAAACAATACGGCCTACCACCTTGTTCATTCTTTAAGCCAAGGGGCTTGCCAATAGGCCTCTTGGCTTCTTATTTATATTATGATGTGAGTATTTGCATATTTGAAGGCTAAAAACTTTCATTTTTTAATGAATGTGGGACTAAGCCCTTTCACTATCTACACAAAAAAAGTCTATATTCAAGTCAATCCTCCAACTTTATACTGCGCAGAATTCTCCTCATTACTTGTGCGAGTCTCCTTCATTCTTCTACACTTGCGTAGACCTTCCATTAATCTTCCACTTTCCTATTTGGATTTGCATTGGTTTAATTTTTAAAACATTTAACCTAGTTGCATGGGCTCCATTCCTCCTTAGACCCCTTATTAGGATTAAATAATACTGAGAGGGGGGGTGAATCAGCATTATAATAGTTAATTATATTCTTTAACCACTTGAACATTAACCATACAATTGTAGTGAAGGAAAGAACATGAAAAAATAACACAACTCATAACACCATGATTTTTTTACGGGGAAACCATAGCCAAGGGAAAACCCAGGTCGGGATGATACCCACAAGCATGTACTAAAGTATAATGTCCCTGTAAGGAGACCTAGCCCTATTAGGAGCTGAATATTACATAGTACATTTCCCTGTTAGAGGAATAACAACCCTATTAAATGTTTACAACACCCTATTAGGGGCCAATGAGCTTACAGCTCTTACAATGTAATTCTTTTACAAAAGGTTCTCAGTCATGAACAAAAACAAGCATCACATATGCTTTGATAGTTCCTTTATAGCTCTGCCATTCACATTTCTTCTCTTCACTTCACTCTTCTACATGTGCCACCAATCCATATCCAATCTTTACAAAAAATATCTTACATATATATCTTTTAACTTTACAAAGTCGACTCTCAAAATGAATATTACAAATAGTACTAAGTCATCCTTCAATACAAAATACATTTAATATAGTAAATATCAAATGCATAGTTGGTGCTCTTGCATAATAAAGTATAGACTATCAATGAAAAAAATACAACTTCGATTCCCTGGAGTCCAAGTCATACTCCCTTATTCTTTGCTGCTGTCCAACTGCTCTGTGTCAATGTTCTCTGCTATCTGTATGTCTTCAAATCCTTATAACTTATCATAAACTTAACCAAATCCAAATCGATCTTAGGTGTATCTCAGACATACTTCATACTATCTTCCACTAAGCTTGCATTCCTTAATCCATCGATCTCTATCTTCAATATCCAAAACAATATTGTACCTCTGTTTCTGTACTTAGTCAATTTTGGACATACCAAAACTTAACTTCAAAACAATTGATCTTCAACCTAGATGTGTTTCCATAAGTGACAAAAAAAAAGTGAATCTTATTACCCAAATTGATCACTTGCCAACAATCTCTCCCTTTTTCATTGATGGCAACACTTAACAACAAAAAAATACTAAGTGTTCCAACAAAACAAAACAGTCCCTCTTTCTTTTCTCTCTTCTCTTATTTATACATTTTTGTTCTCTCTTTTCTTCTCTCTTCACTTTTTTGTTCTCTCTTCTCTTCTCTCCCTTTGACAACAATGACAAAAGTGCATACAAATAAGTATCACTTCTTGCTTACAAGATTTAGGATGTCTTGGAAATAATATTCCAAAATCTTCACTTCAGTGCTCCATGTCTTAAAAAAAATCTGACTTATATGAATCAATCCATTCAATGCAAAAGATGTAGTTTCAAAATTATTCAAGTCTATGGGTAGGCCTTTAGCCAATGAATCTGTAGTCTTTTCTAAATCTGTCAGATGTGCCTCAAGTATTGATAGCTTCAGAGTAATAAATTTCCTCAGCAAATTAAATATGTTTAGTACTCTCTCCTTCTCATTCTCCAATACACTAATCTTAGTCAATATCTTTGTCACTTCTTTGTCTAACTCTATAGTGGACTGTGAAGATGTTTCACAACCATCCATTAATCTGTTCAAAGTTACCCTTTCCTTGGAAATAATATCTTCAACATATTGAATGTGTCTGATAGGATTCATGCTGTAACCAAATAATTTTCTCCCATGTGAAATGCAGTTCTTTGCATTTACCAAACAAGTTTTCACAACTCCTAAGTCCCATGAGATGGACTTGCATACTTTTATCAGCTTCTTCTCTTAATATGTTTTCTCTGCTTTCTCCTCTGCAGTCTTCAGTAAATTTTCAAAGTGGCCATCAAACTCATCAAGTGTGATTTTCAAGTTCTCAATATCATCTTTGTTATGGAATACTAAGGGTACTGGAAGCATTTTATTCACACTATCAATAGCTCTTGAAATCACTTTTGTTTTCTTATCTCGTTCCTGTACTGGTTTCTCCTTTGCTTTGTTCAGTGCGGTGAATGCCATTTTCACCAGTTCATCTTCATACCTCTTCCTTCTCATCTTCTTTTTTCTCAGTCTTCTGTCCTTCATCCTCTTTCTTCTCATCTTTCTTATTCTCCTCTTCCTTTGTAGGTTCATCAGCAATAGAAGTGTCCATGGTTCCTGCAAAAGGGTCTTTCTCATCTTGTGAGGGGTCTAGTGTTACTACCACACCAGAAACATAGAAATCTGCAGTAGTATCTTCTTTACTCTCTTCATCATTAGTCTTTGTGTCCTTTGTGTTGTCACCCATTCCCAATTATGTAGGTAAATCTGTTTTAGGAGGTTGGGGCTTGACAAAAGTGATTCTTAACAGTATCTTCTCAAGTGCCTTCTGAGTTTCCTCAGTTACTTCATCATATTTCCTTGCTATTATCTTTAGTAATCTTGCCTTTGTCCTTAATAGGGGTTTCAATTATTTGACTATCATATCTCTCTATTGTATAAATAACACAGGTAGCATGTCATCAATCTCTTTGTTTCTAATCTGATCATCTTCAGCTTGTGCCAAATTTTTTCCGCTTTCCAATTTTGTATATAAATCTGAGGGTATGTTTCCTTCAACTTCAAAAAGTGTCTTTTTGAAACTAAGCATGTGATCTATCACAATGTCTTCAATCTTTAGTTTATCTGCTTCTTCGTATCTGTCATAATATTTATCAATTGAAACCAATTTTCTTTGTTCAATTGCTCTTTTCTTCAGCATTTTAATGTCATGTTTCCATGCTTTATTCTTTTCAGTTTCTTCTCTTCTTCAACTACATTCTTCTCTTTTGTCTACATGCTAGATCTAGTTACTCTAGGAGTAACTTCCTTCGCTTGTTCTTCCTACTGCTGTGGTGGAGGTGTGTTATCAACCATAATTACTTCAGGGGTGGAAGGGGTATTTGAGCTTCCACTAGCTACTCCAAGGGATCTATCTGTCATCTTCTTCCTCATATCTTCCAGTTCTTCCTCAGATAGACTAGCCTTTACTCCATAGTCATGAATAATATTAGCAATCTTTCTCTTCCTCTATACTCTATTATGTTCTTCTCTTACCTTTTGTGACTTTTCCTTATATGTTCCCCATCTTTCTTCTAATGTATCAACTTCTGATGCAAGAATATGTTCCACTTGCATGGTGAGTACTTTAGAACTCACTTCATAGCCCATAGGGTAACACCATTTCTTTTTGGGAGTCACTGCCTCAAAACATACATAGTTTGTTTCAACCATAAAACAAATTGCATCATTGTACTTCTCAACAATGTCCTCATGAAGTCTGTATCTACTCTTCATTTGTCTTTGTAGAATTGTAATCATTGCAAATAGTTCTCCATCTACCCAAGTAGTGTTTTTTCTTCTATAACTCTATGAGATTAGTATACCAGTAGGAACTCAAGTTTTCCAGCCACTAGGGTGTAGACCAGGAAAATTATGTTCAATATGAATGAACATGTGTACCAATAATGATCCAAACATGAAAGTCATTGTTCTATCCTTCTTCACAAGCTTTACATTCTCAAGAAATTTTTGTGCCAATACCTCGCATAGGTTGTACTATGTGTTTTCTTTTATCATCCTCCACGCCATCATAATAACTCTAGCTGATACGGAATTAGGTTTGCTACTATAGAAAAATTTGTAACCAAGTATCATTGCAATCAACCTTACATCTTGGTGGAAAATATCATTTACTGTCATTTCCCTTCTATCCCTCTTCGAGTGTGTTATGGTTTTGACTTCCTTCTTGACATGTTTCTCCGCAACGAGTATAATTCTAGTGTTGTCTAAACCAGTAATCTCATGAATTAGGTCACTGCATATCTTCACAGGTTGGCTACCAATCCATATGAATTGGTCATGAACCTTGCTCATAAGTATTTTAAACCATTCCTTTTCATCTAATTTGCACAAGTCCATAATCTTCATTATACTTAATTGACTGACATGTTTCCATTCTTCCTTCATGACTCCGTTCTCAGTCATATCTTCCATTTCAGTGAGTATATCATCCTCTCCTAATGTGTCATACTTACAATTTATATAAGCCCTGATGTCTTCTACATGAAATACGCCATGAGGGGTCTATGAAAATGCTCCTTCTAGATCCTCTTCACATGACTTAAAAGGATGTTTCTTGAATTTGTATCTAGGACGGTCAACAAAATCAAAAATCACAGGTGCATCTGTAGCTTAGATAATGTAGAATACCTTTCACATGCGGAAATCCAAGTTTATACTTCAATCGATCATGCGCGGTAGGTGTAGAAATGTCTGAATACTTCTTCTCTCTGATCTCCTTGGCTCGCTCCTTCTCAAATGATAGAAAGATAGATCATAACATGGTGCTTTATACAAGTTAGGTTATAACTTTTCTTTTTCACTCCAAACTGTCTGGTCGGATGCTAAATCTCGTGATCAAAATATACAAGTCGGCTGATGATGTGCTTTTAGATATATAATCCACAATGTCATCTCAACATATTCCCAAGCTTGCATGAGCTCCCTATATGATTTGTGGGGCAAGATAAATTCTGATTTGTTGCATTTAATGCTCCCCTAAGGCCATGATTGGCCGATTAGGTTGATTATGTCTTGCTACCTTCAGGCAAAGATCCAGTAGCATCTACTGACTCTCCCTAAATTGATGTCTCACTAGTTTCTTTATCCTTCCATATCTTACCATTTTTGTTGTCTTCTACTTTCTTAAAACAATTTTCAAAATCGCTCTTCACATCTGCAATAATCTTTCCATTATCACTTTCATTCTTCTTAGGTTTCATAGGAGGTGGTGTTCTATTATCTACTCCATTATACTTGTAAAACTTTTCTATATGTCTTGGATTGTTGCATTTGTAACATATAGGCACGGTCTTCTTTCTTGATTAACCTGTAATTTATAGTACTTCGCAATGTGTCCAATTTTGTTACATTTGTAGCATGTAGGTTTCATTGTAGGTTCTCTTTCATTGTCTTGTCTATAACCATATTTCTACATTCTGTCTTCTTGTGCCCATATCTATTACAGTTAAAACAATAACCAGAAAAATTTCTAAAAGGGGCATTGCCTCTGCAGTCTTTCTTCATGTGTCCAAATCTGTTGCAACTAAAGCATTTGCCTCTAAAAGGTCTGATCTACTGTGTAGGTTCTTCAATAGATGGTTTCTCAGCATTAGTCTTCTCAACTGATTTCTCTTCCTGATTCTTTGAACATTCAGCTTCATTGAAGCCAATACCAGTCATGTCACCCATAGGTTTCTGCTTGTCTAGTTGTTCATCAATCAAGTCACTGCTGGTGTGAAGTTTCTCAATATGTTTATTTGCATCAGCAAGTTCATCTTTCACAATCTAATTGTGTTTCTCCAATTCTAAGTATTTGTTCTTGTATTTTTCAGCTTCATCTTTCATTTGATTTAGTGCATTGTTCAAGGTTTCTTCTTCTTTCTTCTTAGCATCCTCCTGTACCTGTATTTATTTAGCCATATTCTTGTTCTCAAGCTTCAGAGTCTCAATCTCTTCTTTCAGTAGCTTCACCTAATCTGAATTGTCGTCATCTGAGTTTTCTTTTATCTAAACCACAAGATCTTCTCTCTAACTTCTGGAAAGTTCAAGTTGTTCTTTCAATTTCTTTATGATTTTCTCAGCTCTTTAGATGATAAACTTCAATTCACCATTTTTTGCTTTAGCATTATCAAGGTCTTCAAGTGCAGCTTCAAAGTTCTCTTGTAAACTGTTTAAATCCATTCTGATCTCCCTCAAGCTGTTAGGCTTTCTCTTCAAGGGCCAAAAGCTCTGATACCAATTGTTAGGATTGAATAATACTGAGAGGGGGGGTGAATCAGTATTATACTAGTTAATTAAATTCTTTAACCACTTGAACATTAACCATACAATTGCAATAAAGGAAAGAACATAAACAAATAACACATATCTCATAACACCATAATTTTTTTACGAGGAAACCCTGGCCAAGGGAAAACCCCGGTGGGGATGATACCCACAAGCATGTACTAAATTATAATATTCCTATAAGGAGACCTAGCCAATTTAGGAGCTGAATATTACATAGTACATTTCCCTGCTAGAGGATTAAAAACCCTGTTAAAGGTTCACAACACCCTGTTAGGGGCCAATGAGCTTATAGCTCTTACAATGTAATTCTGTTACAAAAGGTTCTTAGTCATGAACAAAAACAAGCATCAAATATGCTTTGATATTTCCTTTATAGCTTTTCCATTCACATGTTTTCTCTTCACTTCACTCTTCTACATGTGCCACCAATGCATATACAATCTTTACAAAAAACATCTTACATATATATATTTTAACTTTACAAAGTCGGCTCTTAGAATGAATATTACAAACAGTACTAAGTCGGCCTTCAATACACAATACATTTAATATAGTAAATATCAAATGCATAGTCGGCGCTCTTGCATAATCAAAGTATAGACTATCAATGACAAAAATACAACTTCAATTCCCTGGAGTCCAAGTCATACTCCCTTATTCTTCGTTGTTGTCCAACTTCTCTATGTCGCTATTCTCTATTATCTATCTGTCTTTAATTCCTTATAACTTATCATAAACTTAACCAAATCCAAATTGATCTTAGGTGTATGTCAGACATGTTTCATACTATCTTCCACTAAGCTCGCATGCCTTAATTCATCGATATCTGTCTTTGATATCCAAAACAATACTGTACCTCTATTTTTGTACTTAGTCAATTTTGGACATACCAAAACTTAACTTCAAAATAATCGATCTTCAACCTAGATGTGTTTCCATAAATGACAACCAAAAATTGAATCACATTACCCAAATTGATCACTTTCCAACACCCCTGCGTAGCATTGGAATTTCCTCTTAATGTTTTCCATGTAACAATGCGCTACCTTTTTATGCAATGCGCAAGTTATTTCGTGCACTCCTTCTGCACAATGTATTTAAAAAGTGCTGGCCATTTCACAAATTGCACAGGCTTCTCTTTCATACCTGTGTGGACTCTTCACCTTTCCTTGCGTAGGCTTACTTGTTGTTTTAACTCATGCATGGGGTCTCCCTTTGTTTCATATGCCCTACGCAGGCTTCCACTTCTCACTCCTTGGTTTTACACTTGGGAATGGCACTTGTTTTTAATATGTTGTTAATGTCATCCTTCAATGTTAAGTGGGCATCCATATTTAGACTATTTGGCCTTTGCTTGATTACAATGCATAGGGTCTTCTTTTTAACGTGTGAGATCTCTAATAGCTGCACAATCCTCCCTTGGTTGATTAACCTCCCCCTTTGAATACTACGCAAAATTATGTGCTTTTACACCTGCAAATTGTATTGGCTTTGGAATGACTTAAAACCTTTTACACAAAATCTTTTCTCTCCATGCATGGTTTACACCTCCATCCCTTGCGCAAGACTCCATTTTTTATAGATTACGTAGGCTTTAGTTGCTACAGACATATATGTAAGCCATGGAATTATAGAATAAGCACATGAATTGTTCAATCAGCATGGCATCAAACTATTTGAACAAATATCCTATCTAAGATGTCACTTCATGGCACCATGATAATGGGAAGACAATTTGTAAAATCTTTAAAGTAATTTTTATGCAAATGCAATTAGCCAGGGTAAAGCCAAATACAATAATATTTACAAAAATCCTTTCTGTCTGTGCTAGGAGAGACCATTCAGAACAAGTAAAATGCATGTAAAACATTGAAGCACAACTGTGACATGTGAACAGCTTGACAGAATGCCGAAGAGAAGTCATCATGGCGGAATGCAGTGATTGCAAGATATGTGCACGGTGGTGGTTACTGGTCTTCAATATTTTGTCCTTTTAGATTGCACTTTTTTTTTCAAATAATAATGCTATGCACTAAGTAATGCTCTCACACTTTTCTCAATGTTTCTGTAATTGAGGCTTTTTTTCCATGCTTTCATATTTATCCCACAGTCAGCACTCCTAAATGCCACTATAATCTTTGAAAAAACAAACTTTATCAACTATGCAATTTGGAGTATAATACACTGAGCTGGTGATCTCTTAAAACTGACTTTTATATCCTTGCAAACTAATCTCACAAACAACAAATGGCCTCTGGAAATGACTCTAAAAAATTATCAAAGAGGCTCATAGAAATAGGAAATCTGAAAACCTTGCTCACTTCTAACATGTGAGTACATACACCAAATGGATTTCAATGAAAACATCAGGGTCGCAAGATAATAACTTTCAAAATGAGCCACTTTACTTATTCTGCATTTAGATGTATTCAAACACATGCAAACCCTCCCCAAAATGCAACTTGGAAAGATATTGAATCAACTTTCGAGGATCTATCACTTGGAATAGTGATTCTTAAAACATACTGAGTATGCACGCAAAAGGGCTTTACCTTATTAAAATCCATGTGCAATATATATCCAATCAAACATGGTGATTCAAGAATACTATGCAAGTGCAAATGTCAAAACAACACAGATTTTGAATGGGTTAGCCTTTGCAAAAATAGAAACTCATGTCTTGAGGCCTAACCACTGATCAAAGTAATACATTTATATACAAGGAGTATATGAAAACAATTCACAACTCAAAACCATCAACTGATAAAAAATTTCACTCCTCAAAAAACAACTCTACAAATATAATTTTGTCTACACTGTAAATCTGCATAAATTTCTCTTGATTTTGTTTCCACAAACCCATCAAAAAATACCCTCAGAGTCTGAACCTCTGAACATGGATACACTTTCACACAA
>MU225851.1:1412511-1434586 GCA_018584345.1 Thuja plicata
GGAGAAATTTCAATTCTTTATGTCCTTGAACTAGGGTACAATTTTCAAGACCTCAAAGTAGGGAAATTAGAAATCAGGGCAAGACAAAGAGCTAGACAATTCTGGATAACCAACTTTGGGGGATCCAAGAACCTATCAAATAGACTTAAAATGCCTTGGGTTTTGAAACATAATCTCTATGATATACATTCCCTCCATCGACATGGTTGGAAAATGAGTGGAAACCACTAGAAGCTAAAAGGGTGTGTTTTGGTTTGTGCAATGCCTGGGGGACTCTTTCTCTTCCAATTCACGGCTATGGAGGACCTATCTTTTGTTCTTTCTAGCTTGTGGCTTTATGGAAAACATCTCCTCACCCTGGCTAAGTGGAAGTTTCACATTGACCCTTCTATGGATCTCAACAGGATGGCGCTTGTCTAGATCCACCTCCTCGAGATACCACTCAAGTTTTGGGATGAACAGGTGTTCAGATGCATTGGTAACTCATTTGGGAACTACATCTCGGCGGATCTGGTAACCCTTTCAAAATCCTGTCTAGTTTTTTCTTTCTTCTGTGTGAATGTGTCTATCAATAAGACTCTCCCCAACTTTGCGGTCCTTAATTCTAAGCTGGGTAAATGGACACAAGCTATAGTCTATGAGAATGCTACCCTTTTCTGTGAATGCTCCAACTCCAAGGGCCACACCAAGAAGGATTGTAAGGCACCTAGAAGGTCTGAGCTTAAGTTAAAGAAAAAAATTCTAGAGATGATGGATTCTAAGGTGATTGGTACCCACTCTTCCTCGTGGCCTATCATCTATCCCCTGACAATGGAGGCATCCAAATTTAAGGTTGTGCGGGTGCCTGAGGTACAAAGTTGTGAAACCACAATAGGGTTGGTTTATGACCTGTTTGGTCTGGAAGATGGTGAGATACCCATGGGCAATGAGTAGAGGATTGACATGGGTAACCCGATTAGCACAGATATGGTGAGAAAGAAATGTATCAGCCATGTTCATGTAGTCCCACATACAGAACAAAGTAGCTCTGATACCACCAACTGGGTGATGAAGACCTTACAAAGTACCATCCTAGGTTCGACACTCTTGCAGATGAAACTCAATGTTTATGTGCTTTCAAGAAACACATATGGAGGACCCTCATCTCCTCCTATTGTGTAAGTTGTTCTCAACCCCATGGCCTCTGGTACCCCATTTATTCTTGGTTTTTCCACACCCAATGGGACCCCAAAGAGCGAGGAACAAGAATTGAAAACTCTACAAATATAATTTTGTCTACACTGTAAATCTGCATAAATTTCTCTTGATTTTGTTTCCACAAACCCATCAAAAAATACCCTCAGAGTCTGAACCTCTGAACATGGATACACTTTCACACAAGGAATGTAGAACTTGAAGTAACTTTCTCAGTTGATAAACTGATCAACCGACATTAATATGCAAAGTCAACACTTTCAAAACTTTCTAAACTTAAACACAATGAAATTGCAGAAATCTGATTTGGAACCAGTTAGGCAAGGTGGTCAAATGGATTGACCAGTGTCTAAAAATCTTTAGAGAAGTTCACTTCCAGATTTACAGTGCAGGAGAAATTTCAATTCTTTATGTCCTTGAACTAGGGTACAATTTTCAAGACCTCAAAGTAGGGAAATTAGAAATCAGGGCAAGACAAAGAGCTAGACAATTCTGGATAACCAACTTTGGGGGATCCATGAACCTATCAAATAGACTTGAAATGGCTTGGGTTTTGAAAGATAATCTCTATGACATACATTCCCTCCATCGACATGGTTGGAAAATGAGTGGGAAACCACTAGAAGCTAAAAGGGTGTGTTTTGGTTTGTGCAATGCCTGGGGGACTCTTTCTCTTCCAATTCACGGCTACGGAGGACCTATCTTTTGTTATTTATAGCTTGTGGATTTATGGAAAACATCTCCTCACCCTGGCTAAGTGGAAGTTGCACGTTGACCCTTCTACGGATCTCAGCAGGATGGCGCCTGTCTAGATCCACCTCCTTGGGATACCACTCAAGTTTTGGGATGAACAGGTGTTCAGATGCATTGGTAACTCATTTGGGAACTACATCTAATTCTAAGCTAGGTAAATGGACACAAGCTATAGTCTATGAGAATGCTACCCTTTTCTATGAATGCTCCAACTCCAAGGGCCACACCAAGAAGGATTGTAAGGCACCTAGAAGGTCTGAGCTTAAGTTAAAGAAAACAATTCCAAAGATGATGGATTCTAAGGTGATTGGTACCCACTCTTCCTCGTGGCCTATCATCTAGCCCCTGACAGTGGAGGCATCCAACTTTAAGGTTGTGGGGGTGCCTGAGGTAAAAATTTGTGAAACCACAATAGGGTTGGTTTCTGATCTGTTTGGTCTGGAAGATGGTGAGATACCCATGGGCAATGAGTAGAGGATTGACATGGGGAACCCGATTAGCATAGAGATGGTGAGAAAAAAATGTATCAACCATGTTCATGTAGTCCCACATACAGAACAAAGTAGCTTTGATACCACCAACCGAGTGATGAAGACTTTACAAAGTACCATCCCAGGTTCGACACTCTTGCAGATGAAATTCAATGTTTATGTGCTTGCAAGAAACACATATGGAGGATCCTCATCTCCTCCTCTTGTGTAAGTTTTTCTCAACCCCATGGCCTCTGGTACCCCAATTATTCTTGGTTTCTCCACACCCAATGGGACCCCAAAGAGCGAGGAACACGAATTGAAAACTTAACAAAAGAAAACAAGGAAAAAAAATTGATGTGGGGGTGGACACCAAAATAGGTTGGCTGATAGAAAAAGCTAGAAGACAAAGGAGTATGATAAAGGATATTGTTGTAGGAGGGCAGAAAACCTTGCATGTCAACCAAAAAGGTAAGTAATGATTATTTTATCATGCAATATAAGGGTCTCAATAACCCTCAGAAACAACTCATTTTCAAGCAGTATATCTTTGATTATAAGATTGGCTTTCTTTTAATTCAAGAGGTTAAAATGTCCTATGATAATTTAGAGGTGTTGGTGGGAAGGCTATGGCCTGGGGCCAATTTTCTCTACTTTGAGGCTCAAGGAGCTTTGGGAGGTATTGCCACTCTCTGGAACCCTTCCAAGGTCAGGGGTGATGCTTATAGTTTATCCCACCATCACCTGGTAGTGGCCTTCACCTCTCTGAAGGATGCCTGTCTCTATTCTAACATCTATGCTCCTAATACCTGCCAAGGGAGAAGTGGGGTTTGGTAAGAACTAAAGTTGTCTTTCTCAAGCCTCTAGGATTCTAGACTCATGGTGGCGGGAGACTTTAATTCTCCTATATTCCATTCTAAGAAATGCAGAGGCAATATGGACTACACTGACAGCATGGGAGACCTAGCTAGCTCTTTTTGGTGATAATAGTCTTTATGATGCTGAGGTAAGGGGTAACCCTTTCACTTGGACCAACAAGAGAAAATGGAATCATCTCATCCAGGTTCACCTTGATTGTGTCTTCCTATCATCTTCCCTAGATTTGGGAGCAGCCTCCTCTTTGGTCACGCTCCCTAGGATGACTTCAGATTGTAACCCCCTCCTTAAATGGATGGATGTGTGATACCATTATCCTGCACCTTTCAGATATGAGATTTTGTGGGCATCCCACCTAGGCTTTTGTGATAAGATCCAGTAGTGGTGGTCTACCCCGATCAAAGAATCGGCCATGTTTAGGGTTTCTTCCAAGCTTGAGCTCATCAGAGGAGCTATTAAAGGATGGAGCAAATTCACCTTCGAAGAAATCTTCCACACAAAGAAGGCTTTAATTGAGAAACTTGATTCTCTTTAAGGGAAAATGGTAGGGGATGACCTATTGGGTGAATTGCACATTGAGGAAGAAAATACTAGGAGATGCTGGAAGGAGACCTTAGCTAATGAAGAATTTTTTTGGAAACAATGATCCAGGGTTTTATGGATGAAGGAGGGAGATCGTAACACTGCCTTTTTTCATCAATTTGCCTTTAAGCACAAAAAAAGGAATTCCATCACCTCTCTCAGGAACTCAAGGATTCTGGAAATCTCTGACTCTATTCTTCTTTGGGGCTTAGCCACTAATTATTTTTCTAGAGCTTTCACCACCATAAATTCTAGGGACTCTGTTATCCTCCAAGACTATCTCATTGCTCAACTCCTTAGGGCTATCACGAGTGATGACAATAATATTCTCATGTCAAGGGTTATAGATAAGGAGGTTTGAAAGGAATTTTTCTCCATGGGATCCTATAAAGCCCCTGGTTCGGACGGGTTTCCCCCAGCCTTCTTCAAAGAATTTTGGGATATTGTCAATTATGATGTCATTTGTGCTGCCTAGGACTTCATTATATGTAAAAAGATCCTTAAGTAACTTAATGATACCTATATTTTCTTGGTCCCCAAATGTGTTGATCCCAAAATAATAGAGGGCTTTAGACCTATTAGCATTTGTAATACTTTATATAAAGTCATCTCTAAAACTATAATTAATCACATCAAACCTCTGCTTGACAAAATTATTAGCCCCAATCAGAAGGGATTCGTCCCTAGTAGACAAATCATGGATGTTTCCATCACTACTCATGAAATTCTTCATTCCATTGATCGTAGTAGGGTTTCTTGGATGGCTCTCAAGTTGGATGTTTCTAAATCCTATGATAAAGTTAACTGGACTTTCCTTTACAAAGTAATGTCTGCTTTTGGCTTCTTAGAGCAATTTATAGCCCTTATTAAGGTTTTCTTGGAGACTATGAGATTCTCAATGTTGTTTAATGGAAAACCTGGTGCAAAATTTTCCCCGAGTAAGGGTCTTCACCAAGGGGACCCCCTGTCTCCTTACTTCTATATTCTACTTGCGTAGGTCCTTGGTCATAACATGATATAGATGGCTCAATCCAGCATGATTGAGTGGATCAAGCCAGCTACCACTCTCCAACCAGCGATCCTACAGCAATTTGTTGATGTCACCTTCTTCTTTGGGGCCTCCTCGATTAGGGAAGATGGTATGTGGAAGCGGCTACTGGACAATTATGCTACTGCTTCATGTCCACATATCAACTATCATAAAAGAAGAAATGTTCTTCTTTAACACTGACAACTTGGTGCAGAGAAATTTTTTGAAGATTCTAGGATTCCATGCTGATAAGCATCCTGCTACTTATCTTGGCCTTCCATTGACTGTCAAAGATGTGAAGAATGAATTCTGGAGTACTATCCTTGAACGGACCAAAAGGAAGCTCGCAGGCTGGAAGGGTAAACTTCTAAGTAATTTTGGTAAGATAAAACTCCTTGCTACATCCCTACAAGGCATTCTGGTTTACTTTCTATCTATTATTAAAATCTCTAGTTTCATGGATGAAAAGCTTGAAAAATTCAATGCACCTTCCTTTGGTCTGGGTTAGAGGAAAAGAAACGCCTTCCGCTAGTCTTTTGGGATAAGGTTTGTCTTCCAAAATCCTTGGGGGCTTTGGTTTAAGGATAATGGAATGGACCATGGTTTAGGGAACTGCTAATTGGTGTAAAATCATGGAAGCTAAGTATCTGGATGGGGGACACTACTCTAAACTCTTCATGGTGTAGGGACACCCTGGAGGCTCAAAAATCTGGAATAGTATTATTAAATATAGAGGTAACATGGAAAGGACCATTTTTTTGTTGGGAAATGGTAAAGAGATCAGGTTCTAGGATGACCCCTGGCTGTCGAACACTATTCTTGGGAACACTTAGTTCTCTCAGTTGAGGAATATTCTGACCCTTGGTATTGGTTTTCTAGTCTCCAACTTTATCTCTAATGGTAAGTGGATTGACTAGGACCTCCTCCCACATCTTCAATGAAGACCAGACCTAACCAACCTGGTGACCAAACTCATTAATTTGTTTCTTTCGGTCTACATTCCTATCATAGACCGACCTGATAGATTGTTATTGAGACACACTCAACATGGTAGGTTTTCTATCAGATCAGCCTATTGTCTGCTCATCAATGACAATGTTGAAACTTATTATTGGAGGAAGGTTTGGCAGCCCCAATTAGTCCCTAAAGTTAACTTCTTTTGGTGGAAAATGCTCCATGGGAAAATCCTCACCCTTGATAATCTGCTCAAAAGAGGGTTTAGCCTTGCTAACAAATGTTGCCTTTGCAGGAAAGCTGAGGAAATTTCTAACCATATCATGTTTCACTATGAGTTCATTGTTGGGATATGGCAGGGGATCCTCTCTAGACTCAACCTTCCTTGGGCTTCAAACCATAGCATCCAGGATATGCTACTTGAGTGGCACTCGCCTTCACAACACCCATTGATAAAACTCTTGTGGAACCAAATTCCCCTATGTTATGCTAGTTCATTTGGAAGGAACGCAATAACAGGATATTTAGAGATATGGAACTCACTAAAATGGATGTCTTCTATCTTGGGTATAAAATTTTATAGGAAAATCTACTGGTAGGAAGATGGAAAAGCCCTAATTTCCCCCCGACTAATTTTGACTAGAAGATTGCTAAAGATTGGGGATTAGGTAAGGGGTTTTCCAAATTTGACAATACTAAACACAGAGCTAGAAAGGAGACTGTTTGGGATCCCCCTCTGGCCTCCTGGCACAAACTTAATTTTGATGGGTCTATTCGGAGTGGGCTACAATATAGAGGGGGAATCATACGTGATCACTAGGAGAGAATGGTGGCTGCTTATGCTAGTCCCCTCATTGACCACTTGGTCAATCAGGTGGAGGGTATGGCTCTCTTATGGGGGCTAAATTTTTCTCTTAACTTAGGCTGCAATAGAATTGAGATTGAGGGGGATTCCAAGATTATTGTTGAGGCTGCTAGTGGAAACTCCCAGGCTAGGTGGAGAGTTTACCCTATCCTCTCTGATATAAAAGGTTTGATGGGTCACTTTAAAAAGACCACTATAAAACACATTTACATGGAAGGGAATTGGATTGTTGATTCTATGGCTGCTATAGAATTGTAGATGAATGGTTTACGATGCTGGAGGGATGTTACTCAGGTGCCCAAGAATACTTAGGACCTACTTACATGGGAAATGAGAGGTGCCAATAACAAAATTCTGAATATTTAAAAATCAAAGGTTGATTTGGGCACTAAATGGTAGACCTAAGGGCTCTATCCATTTCAACTTTGTTGTGAGTTACAATTGGAAATACCATGTGGCCTCCACTGGTGGGTTCCCCAATTCTTCTTGGCAGTGGACGTGGCCTTCTCACATCATTTCTTCCATAAAGTACCATTTTGTATTTAAGTGGCATTTGAAGCAAGTGTGATTTATGGAGATTAATAAAATAATTGGCTAGGATTTCATTGATGGAGATTATAGTTTATAGTGTCGCTCCCACGTGTTAACCCTAGTGGCATCCTTGGTAGTGTTTTTCGATACTAAATGCAATTATTATTGCAGTTATGGCTCGCAAAATGATAGAAGTTTAGGGCCAAGATATAATTTCAATTTCACCATTTCACACAACTTCTCTTCTTCAAACTCATGCTTTGGTTTGTGTTGGTGTTGTGTCTTGGAGGGTTTCTTCTCTAGCTATTCGTGGAATAAAGATTTTTTCTAGGTGTGGGCTATGCTTAAAATCTCTACAAATATGTGTGGAGATCGAAATAGAATAGAGCCTGATAAGATTGAGGAGTAGTTTTCTTCAGACACTATGGTGATGTATTTATACAAGGAAGGAGGGATTCTTCCCTTCATGAAATGCCTGGCTGGACATGACAAAATGATCTCTCAACAGTTTTCCAAAACCTAGAATGAGAGAAGGGCCACCATAAATAGAATCACGTTCGATATCAATGAGGAGGTCATAGGCAAAGCCGCTGGTATGCCTAATATAGGTCGAAAATGGAAGAAAACAACTAAAACATAAGCAAAAATAGATTTTGATCAGTTTTTTGCTAAGGATAACAAGCTGGTGTCCAAAAATGGTGGATACAACACGACTGACCTACCCGAATTCTGGCCGAAGATGTGCAAGTTGGTTATGAAATATTTCACCCTGGAGGGCCATTTCAATACATTTTACAATTACCACATCCCTTTTTTAAACCACCTTAGGCACAAGTTTTTGATCTCCTTATGTTTTTGTCTTTTATATTCCTTTGAAATGATTGTGGCTGTCATGAATGAGTCAATTTCTCTGGGTAAGAAACTTGTTTTCCTCCACTAGGGGCTTATTTTAAGAATTTACCATTTCCATCACACCCACTTCCCTCCTCCCATCATGGAAATTACCCAAGTCACCTAGAAAAATATGTCACCCATAGTCTCCCTCAACCAGGGCCTTCCCATGCACTATTGTTCTATTAGAGGCTCTACCCCTACTTCTAGTCATAAGTCTTCTGAAACCCACCTAACCCTTGGCTTGTGCGCTAGTTCCAAGCATGACCTAACCCATGAGGATTCACCACAGCCATCCAAAAAATGCAAGAAAATTTACATTAACGTGGAGTGCCCTCAGAATACAAACCCCAAGCCTACCAATACCCGCCCGTCCTCTCGGCTTGCCAAGGAGAAGGGGAAAAGAGCTATGGAGATATTACTTGATAAAGAGGACATCTCAGTGGAGTCTCCTAGTAGAAATGAAAACCAGGATAATTTTTATCATGAGGTGGAAAAGGATACTATCCACAATATTGTGGCTAAAGAGGGCATGGAAGATATCACCCCTGACACTATGGCGGAGAACCCTAAAGGTGTTGTAGCTAATGGCCTAGTTGGGATAATCAAGTACCAGATTGTTAATCTAAAAAATATGGTGGCTAAGCCGAGCAGGGACCTGGAAAATACTAACAAGAGGCTGGTAGATGTCAGAAAATTCTCCCTCAAAGTCATGCATGCCTCTTCCACAACCCTCTGTCTATTGAACGAGAAGGCCTTTGTCGAGAAGGAGTCTATTGAAGGAAACCAGGAAATCTTCAAGCTTCTAAATGAGGAGTGGGAAGAATTGCTACTGTCAAAGGACTTATGGAATGGCAAAGGATTCTATTGATGGTGAAGGGTGGTAAGGAGTGTTGTTACACTATTTCCCCCAAGCGCTATAGCTGGGCTAGTTTCTTTAATTATAGTTTTAGGCTTAAAACTTTAATTTTGATTAATGGCCCTGTGTGGCAAGGTTTAATTTTTTGGTTGCTGGACTTTGATACTTTTCGTATGTGGGGTTTTGATACTTTACACTGTTGGTTTAGCTTCTATGTTTTTGTTTTTGATAGAGGTAGATGATCTTTCTTTCTTTTATGTTATTGTCAAGGCTTATTTAATATGTTGTTAAGTTTGTTCTAGTCAGCTTACTTTTGTACCTCAGGTCAGTACCCTCTTGCTATTTCTTATATCAAAAACATTCCCAAAGTGGCGGCCCATGAAACTCAAAAGGACACAATTTATTCAAATGCAAACTGTGCCTGTTACAACAAACTGACAGTTAGGCGGCAAATGCAGAATTAGACAAGTGCTCAAAACAAGACATCACGAAATAACTCAAAATTTGAATATGACAACCTAGGATGTCTTCATATGTCAAAACAAGGGTGATGAACACCTGACATTCATGGTAGACCTCAAAAATTCATCTGGTAAAAAAGCACCAAAATAATTTATAGGGGATCAAAATACAAAAGATTAACAAGGTACACAAAAACCCTTGTTGCATTTTTGAGTCCCAACACCATGCTTTGGTGATTAATAAAAATTTTACCCCTTCCCCCACATAAATAAAATCCATTAAACCAAAGGAATGTGTAATTTTTGATCGATTTTCTATTGCAACATTCCTTCTCATTCTTCAATTTGAAAACAAATGACATTACACCATCTTGTAACAATATTTTTTTCATTGTTTAGGTGCTAGCAGGAAGTTGATTCCACTTTTTGGTCAAAAACTGGAAGTGTTTTCCCTGTATTTCAAAATTGATCCCAATTGACCTAAACGTTTGAAGCAAATAAAGATTGAATCTTAAAAAAAGTCAGGAAAAGGAACTGTAGCACTCAAGGTCTAGTTTTGAAAAATGTAATTTATATAAATACCCATATGATAAATATTAATTTTCACTAGATGTTTAAAAACCATTGTTTAAAAGTCACCTTTTCAGGACCTTCCATACGCATGTAAGACAACCATAATATGACCTAAATGAAAAAAAAATTTAAATCCCTTTAAGATATGATTTGTAAGACACACAAGATTAAGGAGTATATTTGTTTGTAGTTTTTTTTAAATAGTTTTTTTACCCTTTTTTATTCAACATAATTTATGTTTTGAAAACTTCTCATTTAGGAAAAGCATAAGTTTTTTATTGCTGGTAAAAATAGGTTTTAGGGGGACCAAAAGCCCCTTACAATTCATATAAAAAAGGAATAGACATTAAGCCCACTGAAAAGAAATAGAACTAGAAACCAGCCCGCAAAACCCAGAGCTAACACAAAAAATGGGAAACAAAAATGCAGAAACTAGCAACAACACCCAACAATAGAAAACCTAAAACCAAGCCAACACAGGAACATAGGAACAACAAGACCTAGGAAAATTCTAGAAGAGTTCCCTCTGCCTCTTTCTTATCCTCGGACACTTTCTTGATTACAGCATTGAAATCAGAGAGCTCCAAGATCCTGTCTTGGATCTTCTTCTTTTTTGTAGACTGAGTACGCTTGCCTGGACCAGCATCACTATTAGAAAAATACATAAAATGAAATCAAATACAAGAATTAATCCAAGAGAGTGAATCAAGGAAATGTATTACCAATAGATGAATGTTGAAACAAGAACAATAAAAAATAGCAATGAGAAGCTCCAAGCTCTACACCAAGACAATGATTTTGAAAGGGGAAAACTAAGAAAAACCCCTTGTGCATAAATATGAATGAGGTAGGAAGCCAAGAGAGAGAGAGAGAGCTTGAGAAATAGTTCATTACAATATTGAAAGAGTGAGAATGAGAGAAGAGAGAAGAGAGAAGAGATCCAACTTGTGAGAACCAACTTAGAACCAAGTGAGAACCCTAGAACCCTAAGAAGTGTGTGAGAGCCATCTCTTAAGTAGAGATGAGTGGAGGAGTTTGCATGTAAATCCCATACTCAATGTGTACCACATTCACATTTAGTGTGTGCCATGTGTAGGAATCCTCCTAAGGAGGAATATCTAATTTCCTTTATTAAAGAAATTACAAATATAAGACATGACCTTGGTATATCTTTTAATTACATAGTTACCAAGGAAAGATTAATTCTAACATCCCCCTTTAATATTCACTTGGGGAGATGAGATCAATACATGTATGATACCCAAATGTTTACAATGATTTTGAGATGTTTCTTTTGAAAGAGTATTCAGGAGATTGTTGATATCTTGATCATCGTATATTTATTTAACTGGATTGGTGGAGCTTGAATGGTACATAGGAATATTTCCTAAGTGGATAGCACTTTGAAAATACAAAGATGTAATTTTTTTGCGGAGGGGGACCCAAATCTTCAAGTGACCATTGAGATTCTTGAGATGCATTTATGCATTCTATAGAGTCATTTCCAGTATAAAATAGAGGTGGAGCATGATCAACACCTAAGCCTACAATAAGGTAAGAACCACTAGTAGAGTGCCCATCATTAGGATTGCCTAGCGATGAATCAATAACACTTTGGAAAGAAAAATCATATTGTCAATCATCAATCATATAACCAGGAATGCAATCTTCAGTTGCATAAAACAAATCTGTAACGTATTCATCATAATATGGAACACCCAGAGGAGGAGAGCTACCATCATTAACCTCCAAAAAAATCATAGGATTAGTACCATCATTTTGAATTTCATATTGAGTAATCCACATATCTTGCAAAGTAACATTAAGAAAGTTAGAGCTAATTTCCTCTTCTTGTTCAAGAATATCATTAGCATGAAGGCAAGAATCATCAAATTGAATTGCATCATAAGGAGAGAGCATATACTCAGTTTGAGTAGGAAGATAGTAATCAAGAGGATTATTCCAAGAGTAGCCTAAATCATAATATTCATCCCAAATAGTATTATCATCATAGTGAGAAGTAGGCATCCCATACCTAATAGTAAAAGCATGACGAGTGTTATTATTATGAGATTTAGGAGTATTAGTATTAGATGACTTCTCATGCTTAAGTTTCTTAAAACAAGTATTTATCACATGACCATCTTTCCCACAATAATTACAATGAGGTCTATTAAAATTGTTATAATAACCATTATTATGATTATGATTATTTGATCTATTATTATGAGATCTAGACATGAAAGCATGTTCATTAGTTTTTATAGAGCCAAATTGAATTAACTTAGCCTCTTCTTGACGTAAAAGTGTTTGAAAGATATCATAAGTTAATTGATTTGCTACCAATGGAATAGCTAATTGAGAATGAATATTAGTGATAAATTGTTAAACTCTTTAGGAAGAGATTTTTTAAGAATAATAGTAATTAATCTAATATCACTTAAACTAACATTAACACCACTTAGTTGAGTTTTAATTGCATCAAACTTGAGTAAGAATACATCCATAGTTTTAAAATTTGTATACCTCAATTCCTCCAAGTTGTCTTGGTGTTGAATCTTACAGGATTCAGATGAGTTGTCATATGTCTGATGTAGAATGTTCCACACTTGATGGGCTTTAGTACAATGTCCAATTAAGACATAAAGATCAGGAACTATTGAGAGATCAATCAATCCAAGGGTTTCTTCATTTTTTATTTTCCATGCATCTTTTTCTGCTTGTGAAGCAGATGTAGCTTGTTCAACAGAAGAATCTGTAGCAACTTCAAGTAAATGTTTAAAATAGAATAGAAATGAAATATGATTTTTCCATTGGTGATAATTAGAACTATTTAGTTTTATTTCTAAAATTAGAGTAAACATGATTAATGATCAAATGAACTTAAACAAAATGAATTACAATTAATAAATATTGATCAAGATCAAGAACTATAAATTTAACCTTAAAGTAACTTACAATTTTATTTTTTATTTTTTTTAAGGGTAAAAATGGCAGTGCCATTAGAAAATATATATTAATAAAACTTCTTCAAGGCCTCATAAGGAAAAGAAGCAGAAAGAAAACCCTTAATCCTTGGCCAATACATACAAGTAGAGCAATATTATAGTAAGGGAGAAAACAGAGGAGAACAGGCCAAGGGCATGAACTTTACATACGTTATGAGTTTCCACTTTGAGAAAACCCATTACCACAGAAAAAACCCAAGATACTAAGATTATATGTTAATGGGGCCCTAAACCTATACGGTCTGCCTTAAGAGTAATGGTTCCTAATCGCCCAAAACAGTACAAAATTGGCATTTTCTTACTTGTAGACCATTATGGATACTGTTGCCGCTTACTAAAGTAACTTACAATTAAATGGTTAAATAATGATATTTTAAAAAAAAAATTAAATGGAGAAACAAATTTTAATAGCAGTGAAATAAAGAACTAGCAATTGAATTTGGTTAGAATTGATATAAATAACTTAGGAATGAAATGATTTGAAGTAATATTAAGCAGGAAAAATGTATTAGACGAATAGACTTTTTGATAAAAAAATATGACCAAAGTTATTAAATTAATAAATGAAAACTAAACAACGGATTTGAAATATGAGAGAAGCTATATGAATAAATAATTACTAATATACTAATTAGATGAACAAATGAAGTAAAAAAATGTAGATTGTTAATTATTAACCAATAAGATAAAGAAATTAAAGTTTGAATGAGTCAATGATTGAAATGAGACAAAAAATATTCAAACAAAAACTAAAGTTAGATAAGTCAGAAATGATTAAATGCAAAGAAGTGCAAAAACTAGAATAATGAAAAGAAAAATAGCCTTAGATAGAACACTATATTCAAAAAGGAATATTAATCAAAGCTATTTTAAACTATGAATCCAAATAATTTCTACAATTTTAGAGGAGAATAACTGTTGCACGTTTGACTGTAGAAATAATACATTTGATAGCAGAAAAGTTCAATGCTATTGATAAAAATGATTTACATAAACCTTAAGCAGAATTGTTAACAAAAAACTAATAATAGACCATGCGTTGTGCAATTGTTATAATATAATTTAATGTAATTTGTTATGGTGGATTGAAATTTAAATTTAAATTGGAACTAATTTCATATGTTGCATGAGCAGCAGAAAAACCAAATTAATTTGTAAAGAATGCTACCCTATGCTAAAAAGTATTGAAACTAAAAAACACTTACAGAATGTTGCACTGGAAGATAAAAGTTTAACCAATAAAGTTGTGCTATGAAAGGAATGAAAGTGAAAAGTATAACCATAGTAAGGAAAAAACAAGGCTGCAACCAATGTAATGAAAAAAATGATAAAAAAAATCAATTGCAATGAGGATGTGAAAAATATAATGGATAACCAATGCAATGGAGTGAGAAAGAATGTGAGCTAGCGCTAAAAGTATAATGCAATGAAAGACTATGGTAATGTTGCACTAAGAGATATTTTGATGCGCCAAGGGAGGACAGAGCTGCCACGCTAAACAACAAGGAGATGGTTGCACTAAGAGGTATAAAATATATGTTGCGTGAGAAGTAACACAAGCACAAAAAAGGAATACAACTGTCCTAAGTAAGTTTTAAAAGATTTAATGTATATATTGCACAAAATTTTAAAAGATATAATGTATATATTTTCAAGTCTGCGCAGGGTAAATGTAATATATAATATAAACAAGAGTTGTTAAGAAAAAACACAGACAAATTATGCAGGGTAGAACTTTTCAATGCACTGTTGGATTTTTCCAAATGTTTAATATGTTTTTAAAAAACTAATTATCTAGAACTCCACCGAAGCGATTGACTAAATTATTTATATATTGAAAGTTATGAATGCCAAAGTGAAGGTCTATAAAACAGTCTTCAAAATGACAGTCAGAAATTTTTTTAAATGGTTTGCATAAAAGAAATAATATAATAACATAGATAAAAAATAGAGATATATAAGCTTGCAAAGAAATATGTTAGATTTAAATTTGAATCCAGCGAAAAAGAATAGTGACAAAAGATTAAACAAAATGTAAACCTATAAGCATGAATGTTAGAATGAACAAAAATACATGAAAGAGAAAACCCTTGCGGTTTCCCTACAGAGGGTGAGATAGATCTTAAAAAAACTTGAAATAGATATGAAAAAACTAGATTTGCAAAAAAAATTGAAAGAAAACCCCTGCAAACAAGAGTTAGATCAACAAAAGACTGATTTCTTCTCTTCAACGAAGATATCTTTCAAATATTCCTGCATGAAACACTCAAAACAAGGATTAAACCATCTCTAATACCATTGTTAGAAAAGTACATAAAATGAAATGAAATACAATAATGAATCCAAGAGAGTGAAGGAAGAAAATGTATTACCAATGGATGAATGTTGAAACAAGAAAAATCAACAATAGCAATGAGAAGCTCCAAGCTCAACACCAAGACAATGTTTTTGAAAGGGAAAAACTAAGAAAAACCCCTTGTGCATGAGAGAGAGAGAGAGAGAGAGAGAGAGAGCTCATTAAAATTTTGCAAAAATTAGAATGAGAGAAGAGAGAAGAGAAAAGAGATCCAACCTATGAGAACCAACTTATAACCAAGTGAGAACCATAGAACCCTAAGAAGTGTGTGAGAGCCATCTCTTAAGTAGAGATGAGTGGAGGAGTTTGCATGTAACTCCCATAATCAATGTGTGCCACATTCACATTTGGTGTGTGCCATGTGTAGGAATCCTCTTAAGGGGGGATATCTAATTTCCTTTATTAAAGGAATTAAAAATATAATACATGAGCTTGGTATAACTTTTAATTACATAGTCACCAAGGAAAGATTAATTCTAACAATCACCCGCATCATCTTTGTCATCTTCAAGCTTCACATTCGGAGACCCAGAATCCAACTCAGACTTGATTGTATTGAAGCACTCCATCGCAGAACCCATAAAAAGGTTATTATCCATCATATGCTTCTTAAGAGTGTTCTCCAAGACATCCATTCTATCCCGCATATCCTTCATGTTTTTATCATCCTCTTTGTCCTTTCAGACTTCAATCCCCACCGAACAACTATCCAAGTTCCCCTAAAGAAGATCAAATTTGGCAGAGAGGGAGAGGAAACTCAGATTGGGGTTTTTAATTTCCTTGAAAACCCATTTCATGAGGTAGAATGAATACATCGACATCGCCTTCACCATTTGGAGAACACCGAAAAGGGGGATCAATCTTGTCATACATATCTTCTTGAAGGAGTTGAACATTCCTTTCCTGCATGTCAACCATTTGCACAAAGGGAATTTTCATAGAGATTGAAGGGTTATTACCCTTCTCATCATTCTCCAAAATAGGGATATCATTATCCTCCTTCCTATTCGACTGCACCTCCATGACCACTTCAATGTTTGGGGAACTAGGAACATCAAGATCTTTAAAGCTAGCATAATTGACCAGAATGGGGACCTTCTAACCACCCACATCCACATCTTTATCCTTGACGTTAGGGTCGTCAACTTTTTCCTTGGCTTCAAGGGCATACTCTTCCTTGTCCTCTTCCTCACCAGAGTCACTACCCGTAGCCGACAGGGACTCTTTGCTTTCCTCATCAGACTAGGTACAGGGAAAATAATCAATATCTGCATAACCATTAACACTCTCACCTTTAGAATCTATTTCCATGCCATCCTAATTTCACATATTAATTTTTTACCCACAAACAATTCTACTTTACTCTCACCCTCCCTAATCCATTTACCCAAAGCCTTGGTAGAACCAGAGTCCCTAGGCGAGGGGATAATAGGGATACTAATAGAATATTTCTTAATATGCTCAACAATTAAAAGGATAAGACCCTCATGCAGAATGGCTTTGGTCACTTTCTTCCTATGATCAATTATACTATGGCGAAGGGACTACAGTAGATAAAATGTGAAAGATACCCTAAACTTATGTCTAAAATGAAAAAGAAACAAAATATGATAAGAGTGAGCACTCTTATACCTACCATTGAGAGTGATATACTCCATGACAACAGTCATAACCATAACCCAGATCTCCTTGAAAGTATCCACATCATAACAACAACCAGAGTCCTTCACCAAGCACTTGACCTCTGCCTTGTTTTTTGGGAAATGCTCAATGGCCTGTTGGGAGTTCTTCTTGTCTCTATAGAGCTTCATGCCCTTGGTGTTGAACCCAGACACCCATGTAATAAGATCTTCAGTGATTTTCATGGTCATTCCCTCAATAGTCATAGTGCCATCCTTCCAGTTCTCAACAAAAGCCTTCGTGAATTTCTCTTTGAACCCATGAAGATATTCCATGTACATGGTGAGCCCCCCCTTCCTAAGCTTGTCCCAGACCTTAGTATTATTCTTCCATTTTTGCAATGCTTCGGCTCCCAGTGGTTAAGACCTCCACCCATAATGCCCTCTAAGAAAAGACTTTCAACAAAAATGTAAGAGACAATACAAAGATAGAACATAATAGCAGACTTGAAATTGAGCACAATGCTAATATACAGGTGTCTATGATCAACCACCTCAGAAAAGTTGAGACTTTTTGTAACCCTTATAACTTCCTTAATTAAATTGCATCTTTTCATCATAGCTTTCTCAGATATTCCATATCTTCTTTTTTTTTATGAGTCATGTCAAAGCCAACTTGGCCTTCAAATTGATGGTCGTATCATTTCCTCCATGCCAAGTCATGATGTCCTTAGCCCTGACAGCGATGTTGGCGAACACATCCACTGTACTATTAGCCTCCCTGAAGTTATGATAAATTATAACATTCTTAATGGAATTAATGATTATCTGAGCCTCCTCTATAATTGCCTTAATGGACCATGACCTAAACTATTTATTTTTAATTTTGATTTTTTTTCAAAATGAAAATAATTGTCTATTGTATGATGTCATATATAATTTATTTTTGAAAAGAATATGAAAAAATAAATATTGTCAAAAAACTAAGAAAGCTTTTCATTTCATGCTTATGGACCTACTTTATTAGAAAATATTTTAAAAGTAGAAAAATTAGTCGTGTGTGTGTGTGTGTGTGTGTGTAAAATGAGGTTTAATTTATGAGTTTTAATTTTTCTATATTTACCATCTTATTAACGCATTAATTCATTATTCTATATTAAATTTACAAGTTTATTTTGAATTTTATTAGGAAAAAAATTTAGTATAACACATGATTTATCATTATTATTTATAGATTTTTTAAGAAGTATTTTTTCATGAATATGTATTGGTATATAAGTCTACATACATTTTTTTTAGAATCACACCTATTAGTTTTAGGTATGTGCTTAGTATTCATATCTCATTTTTCATTTAATTTTCTATTTTGTAAAAGAATTTTGTTATAATAACTTATTATTGCTCCACACCATTCAAAATATTTAAAATAATAAAAAATTTCTTTCAAATTAGTTTAACTTTTTAACCTTTATATTCTTAAGGAGATAAAATATAATATTGTTTAGAGAATTGATCCTTTAAAATTTATAGAGTGCACATTTGAATGAAAGATATCCTTAAGAAGATTTAACTTATTAGAAAGATAATTGCCTAGCCATTTAATTGTGCATTATATTGAGGTTTAAAATTATAGTAATACTATCATGAAATAACCTAGCTAACCCCTATCCTTGTGTCTCATTATAGCAAATGAAATTCTTAGATATTAAATGATCAAATAACATTTAGATATTTTTTGAATTTCTATGTGATATTTTTTGAATTTCTAGGGTTTAGAGTCGTGTTGCTATTCTGAGCCCTCTTGTCCTTTAGGACCATATTTACTGTGGGAAATTCTTTAGTATTTAAGGCCCCAGCCACCATTAGCCCAATAGTTGATGTTGGTGTTGTTTGGTGATAGATAACAATGGCGCCTCCAAGAAAGACACCATGCAAGTTTTTTCCAAAAGTGTTCCATTAGGTATGTCTCAACCTGATATTATTTTACCCATTCATGAGTTTGATGATGCATGTTCTTGGCTTGAAGTGCATACTTTTATTGGTTATTTTTAGGGTCACAACCCTCCTGAAAATGTGGGTAAGGATTAGGTTGCGAAACCCTGCACTCCTCATGGAATTCGTTTGGATGGAATTCAGAGTCTCACCAAAGGTTTCTTTTTGTTTCTCTTTTCCAATCCCACTCATGTGGATGCCATTTTTTCAATGGACCCTGGAATATTAGTGCCTCCCTTTAAGTTTTACAATGTTGGTCTTGTGACTTTTCCATCTCTAACGACAAGAAACTAAAAGTTCTTGTGTAGGTTGAGTTCACTAGTCTTCCTCTACCTTGTTGGCCTTTCATGCATGCCATTGTACAAATTCTAGGTAGGGTTATCTGTAGTGAGCATGACTATTTTATCAATCCTCGGCCTCAGAAGAGGCTCTGTATTGAGGTCAAACTTTCTAAAGACCTTAAAGAGTCTGTTGAGATCTAGGTTGGTGACACCACCTTATCTCAGAAGGTGCTTTACCTCAACCTTCCCAAAACTTGTTATCATTGTTAATCTACAGAGAAGAAGATCAAAGACTTCCCTTTCATAGTTCCTTGTCCCAAACCTACTTCTAAGGATTTGGATTTGTGGCCCATTGATTCTCGTAAAAAAGAGGAAACCAAGAAAGATGACTGGGTAATAATCAGCCGTAAGAACAAGAAATTCAAGCCTTCCACCTTGACTTCCACTTTGAAGCTACTACCTCCTCCTATTGCGGCTCAAGCTGCTTTTCATGCTGAGAATACTGATCCCATTTCAAACCTTGGCCAGCAAGGGACAAAGATTTTTTATTCTAGTGTTAACCCTCCTTGAGTTCACACACCTCGAGAAGCTTCCACGATTTCCTCCCATCCCATTTTTCACCTCTCTCATAGACCTGCTGGGTGTGTTGTGACTACACTAGAGGGCATTTCAAAAAAAATATAGAAATATTTCCATGGATTCTCCTGGGAATGATTTCACTCTAGCTTATTTTTCAAACAGTTTTGCTTCCCTTGGGGATGGTGATGGTATGGACGAAACTACTTTCTCACGAAATACATCTCATGGAATGTTAGGGGTCTGACAGACCTGCCTAGAAAGTATTCTGTTAGGGATGTGTGTCATCATGTTAGTCATCTAGATGTGTTATGCCTCCATGAAGTTAAAATTTATGGTTTCTTGCTTGATGTTTCCTGCAAGGTTATTTAGCCTAAGAGCCTTGCTCTCTGTTCTCAGCACGAGGTTGGTCGAGGTGGATTTTTTACTCTCCTCTATCCTCATTGGCATTCTTATTTAGTCAATCATAGCTCAGATCCAATGCAAAGATCTGTTTGGGACACTTTTATTATTGAGAATCATTCTTTTGGCATAGTTAATGTTTATGCTCCCAATGATGTTGTTGAGAGTGTTGTCAGGATATTTGGATGTACGGGTTATTATATTAATAAAGTATTATGTTAGTCTAGGTCGTTAGTGACCGAGAGGTTAGATATTTAAGTCATGACGTTTCGGTTGTGGCCCTTCGGGTAGTTTATATACCCTCTCAGAGGATGGACAGGGGAGATATTATTGTATAATCATTATTATATAAATGTACTTGCCAGTCTAGAATGATTAATGAAAGTATTTATTATTCTCTTACATATTCTATGTTTATTATATTTCCTGTACTATGTCTGTGCAATACTAAGTTTACCCAAGCAGGAAAACATTTGGCGCTGCTGCCTAGAAGTACTCAGGAAGGAAAAATAAAATAAATTGATGTGTTGATTATTTCCCAAAGTGAGCAAAGAATTCATGCCCAATCAATTGAACAAAAATAGAAAGAAGGAACTCAAGGAGGAACAAGTCGATAGAAAAGTGGTACTCGCACAATAGCAAGCCGAGCAAAGGGAGAGATATAGAAGACGCACCAAAGGACTACCGAAGGGAGTAAGTGAAGGTGAGAGTCTCGAGGTATCTGACTAGGAGGCTGGGAGAAGTGACAAGGACTGCCTAGAGGAAACACGGAGCTTGTTCAGGTCGTTAACCTTAACCCCACAGATGGAAGCAAGAGAATTTCGAAGGAAGGAAAAAGAGGAAGCCACGTGAAGGGAGGCTCAGGATACCATTGTCATCATGAGTATCGAAGTGACTAAGGGGCACGGGTATTACAGTAGCCCACCAGGCTTGGACAATTCCAGTAGTTTAGGGACATCAAGTGGTACAATACCAAACAATTCTGGGGTACCGACGCCGACAGTACCATCCCAGCCTATAACACAACCGGTTCTACAAACACAGTTGGCATCTAAGAAAGTAAACATGGTGACCAACAAGGAGAAGTTGCCAAAATTCCACAAAGATGGAAAGGAAGTTCCAGTATGACATTGTCATACGTGTCAGACAATCTGGTCCATGAATGGAGTTGCGGACCAGGACGAATGGATGAGACAGTTTTCGGCAACCTTTCGAGGGGTAGCCATCGACTGGTACTCCGATGTGGACAAAATAATGGTGACCACTTGGGACAGACTCAAGAAAGAATTCCAGATGGAGTTTTGACTCCTGAGGGATGACATGAAATTGCTTTCGAGATATATGGTTCCAAACAAGGCAAGAAGGAGACTGTGCGGGCCTACAACCACCGACTGAAGGAGTTAGTCAGAAAAATGGAGAGCCAGCTAGCGGATGGCCTGAAGAAAAGATGGTTCATGGAGGGCCTGAAATCAAACCTACAGAGGAAAATGAAGATAGTGCCCCCCACCTCATATGAAGATGCCTATAATCAGGTGATGGACTTGGAGAGAAAATAGAAAATCTCCAAGAAGAAAAGAAGCAAGTCTTCTTCTGACGAAGATGACACTATGGACGATGACAGTAGCAGTGATAGCGAGTCAAAGAAAAAATTCATGCCACTCCAAAAGGACATGGAGAGAATGATGAAGGAGTTCAAGACCATGAAAGGGGGTACCAGCAAGGGGGAAGATGACATGTGGTGTACAGACTGCAAGGAGAGTGGCCATACGAAGGGGTCGTGTCCCAAAAATGCATTGTGTGAT
>MU225851.1:1434636-1457843 GCA_018584345.1 Thuja plicata
TGGCCATACGAAGGGGTCGTGTCCCAAAAATGCATTGTGTGATATTTTCCAGATCATGGGCCATTCCACCAAGGAATGCCCATACAACATGAAAGTGAGGAATCAACAAGTGCTATTTGCCCAAGAGAAACCATCTACATCAAGTGGGTATGGAGGCAACCAAAGCGGTGGCAGAAGGGGTAGTAACAACAACACCAACACAAGGAGTCGAATATAATATGACTCCAAGGGTTGGTCGGTGATCCAGTGTCGAGCTTGCAATCAATGGGGCCACTTTGAAAAGGACTATGACAAGGGTGACACCCCGGAGAAGCTATGTCGTTGGTGTGGTCTTGGAAACCACAAGGATGCCAACTACCCAAAATCTGGCCTTAATTGGCTAGACATAGATGGAAGCATGAGTGCGGTACTAACCATCACCTGAGGGAAAGCAAATAAAACCACATATCCAGACCCTCGAACAGAAAAACAACGAGCACAAGAGGCTAAGGAAGAAATAAAGAAGGTGATAAAGACACAAAAAGAAACATGGGAGATGGCCACCACCTCAGGCCAGAGGGAGGCATAACAAAACATTCTAAGACAACTGTTACATTTGGAGGTACCGGTGAAACTCCAAGACCTCCTTCACGCCATGCCTCACTTGGGATCAACATTGTTGGGGAACTTGGCCACACAGCCAAATACCACACATATAGACATCCCTAGAGGGTCTGCAATTGACCTGATGATACTTGCTATAAACAACGGGAGGTACCCGGCAGTCGTCGAGATGGGTATTCTTGGCACCACATTCACAGACACCATTGTAGATGGTGGGTCCAAAGTAAATGTACTTCCAGAGGAGACATGGAAAAAGTTGGGGAAACCCACGTTGTGGCCTCTAACATTCAACCTGTTGGGAGCAGACCAGCATGACATCAAACCCATCAGAACCCTCATGGCTCAACGTGTGATGATTGGGACACAGCCCTTCGTACTTGACTTTGTGGTAATCCCACAAAAGAAAAATGGGTACGATGCTATTTTGGGACGAGGATGGCTCACCTCGGTGAAGGTGAACCACAACTAGAAGCGAAACACACTCACCATGGAGAAAGCCAAGAGGAAGTATGTGATTGACCTCCTCACACAAATGGTGAGTGAGGAGTTAGCATCTTTGGACTCAGAATCCAAAGGAGAGAAAGTGGGAGGAGATGGAGGGAAAAGAAGAATGGATCCCAATGACGAAGGAGTTTTGGAGTTGGAAGAATTTTCAGGGGATGATGGAGATTCAATGAATGGCCTCTTTCATTGGTAGATGGAAGATTACAAGTTCTTTCCACCATCTTTTAACATGCTAAGCATTAGGGAGGAGGAAGCCACCCCTGCACACCATTTTATGGAGGACAAACCCATCAAATACCAGGAGGAAAAATCAAAGGGGAAAAACCTCGGTGACAACGTTCGTGTTAGCGACAGTTGGAACCCCGTGGCTGCAGCCTCCAAATTCATTATTCTCCTTCTTCTTATGTACGGGCCAGAGATCATGGTCCCTATAGAATTTATGGTTTCCAGTCTTTGGATTTCCATCGAAAACAAACCAAAGGATAATGTTTCAAAAGTTGGCTATGACGGGGCCATCCAGCTGGGGACTCTCGACAAACGGATACATGACGCCAACAATGGGACCAAATTGAAACCTTCCCCAGAGAGGATGGACCCAAGAGGAGGGATAGAGAAATTGAGAGGATGGAAAAGGACTCAAGTGGTCACGCAAGCGACCCAAGTGTAGCCCATACAAGAGACTAGAGAAGCCTCCGAACAGGAAATTGAAAAATACCCGTATGGCTATGCATGACCGTACTGGGAAAATAAATAAATAAATAAATAAATTAAAAAAAAAATAAAGGAAAAAAAATGAAAGGAAAATGCATTAAAATGCGTATGGCATTAGGTCACCACACGGCAAAGGACAAACACTACTTGACAACCATACGGAGACAATAAAATAACATGTACTAAAACACATCGTACGACAAGAAGGAAAGTAGTAGGGAGGAGTCCGTACAGTGATGGTAAACTAAGACGGAAGGAAGACACCGCAAGCCACAAAGGGAAATTCCACTATACGGGCTGTACGGCCAGGAGATACTCAGTCGCATACCCATACGGCCACAGGAATAGATAGTCTATACGGAAACAGTGGCCAAGCACACAAATTCAAGTATATGGTTGTCGTATGGTAGGGGAAACCAAGACATGAGATCAATTATGTAATTGCCATCTGTACGGTGGGCAAGGAATCCAAAGCTCGTACGGCATCCCAAAGATAAGTGCAGAGGAACTGTATGACAAAGCACTATACGGTGTAGGAGGAGGTTTAAAACATAAGGCCGTACAATTTCACTTACTCCTATAGGAAGCACAACCCGTACAGTATGGAAGGATGAACATCAAGAAGCCACCGTACTGAGGGAAGCAGGGCTCACATTTTGAGGACTTCCATACAGTTAAAGGAAGAAGAGAAATGAAAGGAATGATTCGTACAGAATTTGAAAGACGGTTATTAACGGCAAGGACTAGCATCAGTGAGAGGAAAAGTCCTGTTAAAAAAATAAAAAATGAGGAAAAATAAAAATAGTGCACAGTGAATAACGTAGGGTACTGAAGGGAAGGGCATCAGCAAGTAGTGAAGAAAACGTAAGCGCCTGGTAGAAAAGAGTATGGGATTGGAAGAAAATCACAAAAATGGTGTGTTCCATGGACTTCTGCGTTGCCCCCTAGACCCCCATCGTCCTTTTGAGGAACACCACAATTGTGAGTTGGGGCATTGGGATGGCATGAGGGAATTATTCAGTTTAGTTATCAGCCTTTGGAAAGTGTGACCAGTTGATGAGACCCAGAGCTACTGCAGGCTTAGAGTGTCTACTTTCCGGAGGTGGAGAGAGCACTAGAGCAAGCCTTTGGAGAGGGGTACTACGCTTTGAGGCATTCAGAGGAGTAGGTGTTGGCTGGACGTCAGACTATCTTGGTGGATGCACAGAGAGCTCAGGAGGAGATGACCACCCAGTTGGAGGCAATAGAGCAGCACTTGGCTCAACGTACCCGTTGGAAGCAAAGAAGGTAGCACGGGTGGCTATCAGGGTTAGATTGGCTCAGGTGACATTATTGGTTGAACAAGAGTTAGCGGAGGCTACAGTTGAAAAGTATGTTTTGGAGACAAGTTTGGTGCAGGCATGGGAGGAATGTGAAGTGACAGAAAAAGAAAAATGACGTAACATTGATAGAGAGGGTAGCACTTCATCTTTTTTAGGGATGCCCTTGGCCCCTTCTCTTCAGTGATTTTCTTATACTATGTAGTGTATTTCATCTCCCTGTTGTTGTAAGTCATCAGAGATGACTTGTTTTTTGGGGGGGATGATGTTGTCAAGATATTTGGATGTACGGGTTATTATATTAATAAATTATTATGTTAGTCTAGGTCATTAGTGACCGAGAGGTTAGAAAGTTACATCACAACGTTTCGGTCATGGCCCTTCGGGTAGTTTATATACCCTCTCGGAGGATGGAAAGGGGAGATATTATTGTATGATCATTATTATGTAAATGTACTTGCCAGTCTGGAATGATTAAGAAAGTATTTATTATTCTCTTACATATTCTGTGTTTATTATATTTCTTGTACTATGTCTGTGCAATACTAAGTTTACCCAAGCGGGAAAACAGAGAGATCTCAACTTTAGCATTGGCTTGCAGATTCTTTGCCACCTACAAGTTAGATTTTTGTGGTGACTTTAATATGGTTGAAGTGGCTTCTAACAAGGATGACCTTTTTCCTTTTCGATGGAGATTTTGTGAGCAAGAAGCCTAGTATAAGATGTGTAATAAATTGGGCCTTTTTTATTCCAATATTGGCTAACGCCGTCCTGATGGGGTTTGGCACACATGGTCTAATTTTAGAGCCTCTTCTGACAAAATTCATAAATAGATTGATCGTGCCATGATTTTGGCACAATTTATTTTCTCTTTTTCTAAAAATAAGTCCTTGTCAGTTACTCCTCTTGTTGATGTGACATTGTTACATCATTTCCCTATTCAATTTAATATTGTATGGTAGACAGCTAAGTATCGACCTCCCACCACTCAATTTTTTTAATACATCTATTCTGAGCCACCCCTCTATGGTGGCCCACATTCATCAAGTTTGGAACCTTGAGCTTTGGCCATCACGATCACTTGGCTGGATTCAATGGTGGAATGATGTCATCTAGCGTACAACATGCTTTCTACACATTTATGCTAGACAACTTGCCATCTATCACCGTAGATCCTATGATGTCAACACCAAAGCTCTTTGTATTCCCATAGAGGCCTTAGCTCGTGATCCTTTCAATAAAGATCTACAACTTCACCTTGCCCAACTACATCAGTAAAAGTAAGTTGCCGAGAATTATGCTCCCAGAGGTGCTAAGATCAAAGCTCAACTATACTAGTTAAAGGTCAGAGATCAAGCCTCTAAAGAATTTTTTTCCGCTCTCTATGCCCATTATACCAATATGGGCATAACCAGGATTAAAGAAGGTTAATCCCTTCTCACAGAGCTTCTTGATATTCTACAAGCCTTTGTTCATCATTACGAACAATTTTTTGCCACTTAGGGATCTTCTCCTACTAGCAATCAAGCTCTTAATACTTGCATTGTTGTTGTGCCTCAATGCATTTCACCTTCCCAATGAGTTTTTTGTGATAAGCTTCTTACCTTGCAAGATCTCCATGAAGCTATTTTTTCCATGGCTGATGATAAAGCCCCAGGTTGTGATGGCTTTACATGTGAGTTTTATAAATCACTATGTGATGCCATTGGTCCTAATTTACACCAGGTCTACCTCGAAGCTTATCACTCACAGTCTCTGGGGGACATTATCAATAAAGGAAAAATTAAATTCATTCCCAAGTCTAGGGTTCCTAAGGATATTTGCAACTAGCAGCCTATTACCTTTCTCAATGTCTTTTACAAGGTCATCGCTAAGGTTCTGGCTCTCAAGATCCATCACATCCTGCCTCAAATTGTTAGGCCAGAGAAAACTAGCTTTATCAAATCAAGATTTATTCTTGATAATATCATTGTGTTTTGGGAAGGTATGGAATGGGCTCATAAGTCTCCCCAGAAAATACTTTTCCTTAAAATTGATTTTGCTAAAGCTTATGGCCGCATTGAATGGCCTTTTATCCTTGCTATGCTTCACGCTCTTGTTTTTGGCCCCAAATTTCTTCAATCTCTGCAGATGCTTTTTCAGGATGCCTTTGCTTGCATCACCATTAATGGTAGACAATCTTCTACCTTTGGGCTCTTCAGATCCACTCAGTAAGGTTGTCCTTTGGCTTTTCCCTTGTATGTTCTGGCAGCCGAGGGATTTGGCTATTTGTTAGCTCATTCTATTTCTCTAGGTCATGTTCATGGGATTTCTTTACCAGATTCTATCCAGCAATTGGTCAATGGCCATTTTTCCGATGATTCCTTTCTCACTCTTGAAGAGGATGAAGAAAATATCAAGACAACCTTACAGTGTTTAGACACTTTTGCCTAACCTCTGGTTCACCCATCCCGTGGCATAAAACCTTGTGTTACAGGCATTATTCCCTTCCTGATCCACCTTGTTTTTCTCAATTTGGATGATCCAGGATTCAACATGGAGAAATTTTTTTGTTTCCTAGGTAATCCTTTTGCTTTTCAAACCACTTCTACTGAATTATGGAATGTTGTGTTAGGTAAAATTGAAAAGAAGCTTACCTATTGGATCACCAAGCCGCTCTCTCTCACTAGGAAGTTTCAGATTTTCTCCAAGCTCTTGGCTGCTACGCATGTGTACTACTCTTCTTGTTGGGATCCTTCAAAATCCTCCTACAAGAAGCTCAAGAAAACGCTAAGGGATTTTCTTTAGGATTTTGGTGCTGATAATCACGAATTTCATAGAGTTGTCTAGGATTTTTGTTGTCTCCCTAAGGCCTTTGGTGGGCTTGGCTTACTCGACACACAAAAACAAGGCCTTGCCCTTTGTGTGAAGTGGATTTTGCAATGTCTGAAAGGTGATGAGGCTTGGAAAATTTTGCTTCGACATTGTTTTTCTTCTGGGTATCCCTTGCGCAAGCCAGCTTGGAAGGGGATTGGGTTTCAAATCCTTATAATTATGAAGCACCATGTTCAAATCCAAGGTACTTTTGTTTTCAAAATTATTTGGAGAGCCTAGGAAGCTATCAATCCTTGGCTTTGTTGGGTTGGCAATGGTTTTCGTGATGAGCTTTCTTTCATTCAGCAGAATATTTGGTGGTCCCCTCTTTTTGCTCAACAAGGGCTTCCTCTAGCCAAAATCCAAGGGATGAGTGCTCTTAATTTTCACAAATGTGGCATTCTAATGCCAAGGATTTTTTTTTTAGATCCACCATGAGTCTCTAATCTTGGGATGATCTGCATGTTCAATTCTGGTTCACTCATCCAAATTGTCAGACGTTTGAGTTGCTCTCCTCTACTACTCCACCACATCTCCTTGACAAACTTGGCATATAGTTAGTTAAACCTTGGTGGAAAGACTGGAAATGGTACCCTGATACACTATTTTCCAAATACAAACCCAAGCTTGGGTACTCTCTGCTTGTGCCTTATTTTTCTATGATTGATTTGCTCAATCATCGTTGGCACCTTACTTCTTCCCAGAAGACCTGGAGCTAGCATTTATGCACTGTTTGGGATGCTATTACTGAACCCAAAATTGCTCATTTTGCCTAGTGTTTTCTTTACCAAGGTTTACCTTTGGGAGCTCAGCTCCGGCACCTCAGTGTGCCTGATCCAAAATGCCCATTTTGTGAGCATTCTGAAACCATTATGCATATTTTTTGGTTTTGTCGTCGGGCCCAAAACTATTGTAGTTGGATACATGGCTTTTTTATGCCTTTCTGGCCTGAGCCTTTCTCTTGGCATATGGCTCTTCTAGGTGGTTCACACAGAATGCCTTCCTAGTATACCCAGATTTGGCATGCTTTCAGGATGGAGATTTTATTTTCATTATGGAAAGGCTGCAATGTTGTTCTTTTTAATCACAGCTTTCTGGATGTAAATATTTCTCTTTATACTAAGGCATGTTTATGTAATAATGTCATGATGCGGATTCAACTTCAAGTTGATAAGGTGGCCCATGAGGTCACCCATTTATAGGAGTTGTTGTAGCATTGGGGTAATGCCCCTTGTAGTATAGCTTGGCTGCCGCTGAATTCCCTCTCAGTTGACCGCACGCCACCTTGGGGTAGTGTCATAGCCAAAGTTCCTCTCTCAGGCACTCCAGAACATCGCGCTTGTGGCACCACCGTTCTACCTCTCCTCGAGCTAGGAGTGCTTCAGATGCTGGCTGACCTCCTCTGCTTGTTTCTACTGCTGCTACTTTAGCTCGGCCAACAGCCAATGTTCATGTGTGGCTTCCTGCCACTTTTGATAAAATCCCCTGCCTAGCTCTTGCTATTTCTCCCAGGCTGGAGGAAGGAGAACTAGAGAATGAAGATAAAGAAATAAATGATGGGTGGTTGCTTCCCGACCAAACCCCTGGGCCCAATGTTTGGGGAAATCCTAATAGCAGAGATCCTCCTCCCTCTTCTGCTACTGCTCTCGCAGCTTGAGGGCTTTCTTTATATGATTTTTTGGTGAATAGTTGTATGTTTCCAGCTTGATGCCGAGTGACTCTTCGCGGGGTGAATTTTTATCCCCCTGTCCTTTTTTGTGAATATTGTACTTTTTTATGTATTAATTGAATAGGCCTCTATTCATCAAAATTAGAGCAAACTTTAAGTCTTATGAGCTTTCCTAGTTTTGTTCCCTTTCTTATTAGAAATAGGTTAGCCAAAAAATTGAAATGTTCCATATTAGCATACACATCTATTTTAGAAGTTTAGTAAACCCTTACACCACCTCTAGAGTATTTTTAAAATACCTTTTATACAAAACCTAAAGAATTCTACAAATTAAATATGCATGTGTTAGAATATTACTTAATAGATATCATAGTAAAGATCACACCTTAAATGAGGCTAGGGTCTTGGATCTATTTCCACAAAACCCACATAGTACCAAAAGTGACATGTTACTATACACAAACCACATTAAATATTTCTTTATTGTTTGAATTCATATTATATGGAATTCTCATTTAGAATTTGTTTTTGTTACCATGAATTTTACAACAATAAAATTACAATTTGAGAACAATAATTTGTACAATATAAGATAAGAAAAAATATATATTTTTTCATATCAGATATGATTCTTGTGCGTAATAATCAAAATCTAAATGATATTCTGGTGCATAATCATCAAAATCTAAATAGTTGGTGATGATTATCAAATGATTTTTAAACATTTAATTATTCAAAATTATCCTCGAATAATATTATATATACCTAATATATATTATCATAATCTCTTGAATTTGACAATCTGAAAAAAACTGTCCATTTTTATCCAATACAATATCATATTTCAACACAAATGTACCGAAATTACCCCCACTCAGCCATTAAATTTAGGGCAGAATAATTTAAGAGGACATAGAGAGTACATTAGATACCACAGAAGGAAAGCAGCAGAACAAAATAGTATACGTTAATGTGTTGTCTGAGTTCAACGTGATCTAGCGGCATTCTCTCGTCGAGCATTGAAGTAAACGGCAGCAACTGGCGATCCCAACCCATTTCTCTCCGCAAACTGCACAGTCTTGAAATGCTGCCGCGATGGAGGAGGATCGACTCTTCCCCTCCCACTCTGCTCGAACAACACGAATACATATCGATGGATCCCAATCATCGCCCTTGGGCTCTCATAGCTCACAATTTCTCGACCTACATTAAACATTACACCTCTTTATTAGGCTAACCGAAATTGAAAACCTACAATGGATTCAGATATATCTAAATCATTGTTAGACAACGAGGAAAAATTATAAGTCGACACTTGGCAGAGTAATTGCACTCTGTCCCCGGTATATCGCTCACTATCCTGCACATTTTAATCATCACATCACATATTATCCTTCAACATTAACGACATATATAATCAAAGAAAATGTAAATGCCAAAAAATTCAACACAATACCAGTGGAGATACTCGCGTCCGGTGGGATTGCTAGGACTTGGTGAATCTGGGTCTGTCATTATCTTCACATAAAACACAATTTAACCCGTCACAGATTGAATCATTATCAGTTAAAACACGAATCAGTAAATGAATCTAATGTATAAAGAATTTCTAGGGTTTGCAAGTAGAAAACATTTTGATAACATTACCAGAGTGAAAAACGTGGCTGGGTCATTGTGAAGAAGTTGGACTCGAGGAGGGGATGTTATAAAGGAAGGCATGAACTCAAATCCATTGTGGACTTCCGTGTTTGTGTTGTACATCACGCTCATCTTCACTGAGGGACTAAACTCATCGAGAACATCTCCAATCACTCCCGCAGATTTGAGGGGTTTTAGCAATCTGGACACCATTTTGTCAAAGTGTTCTTCAGAAAACCAGTAAACACCAGAGTGATTGTGCAAATGGCTTCGTGGGAAGGTTCTTATAGCAGTGTTGGCAATTGGAATAAAGACATGGTATAAACTTTACCCGACAACACGTTACTATCATTACCCAGCAACATTGTACCATAGTTTTCACAGCTGCCCAGGCCTTTGAGATTTGTATGGATCTTGCATATAAAATATAGGGGTAATAATGTCACCGAATTTATTGAGCTCTGATAAAGACATTAGAAGTGGGATTACACCGCTTTTATTCTACTTCTCCATTGAAAAATGTTAAATGGAGGCATTAGCAAAAGTAAACCTCTAAATTTTTGAAGAGGAATCAGAAAAGTAAGAGATAGATATATTTTAATCATACGAATTCGTAAGATATATAGAATTTTGGTCTCAAGTAAATTGAGTTAAAATGGTGTATCTGAATCCTGTACAATTAATAATTGCACGCTTGTAGAAATCTTGTAGAGATTAGGTTTTTTTCCATTAAAATAAATTGGAAAAGGATGCTTATCTTTTTTAAGTAAAGGATGGAGGGAAAAGGAAGTAATGTGTGTTTGAAATGCAAACAGAATAAAGAAAAACCAATATTTGGGTACAAAAATCAATATACAAAACATTTTGCTATTTTATACATTCAATTATATTTTAATAGAAGAGTATAACTTTGGCACTTGTTTCTTAACCAAGTTATTTTTCTGATCATCATTCATTCAAATTCATTTTTTAAATATTAAGAAATAACATTTAGTTTTGTTGTTTTCAATTTAAAAGTTAAAAAATTGAATATATATTTTTTAGTGGTGTTAATGTGTATATTGAACACTACTATACATATTCTATTCTATTAGCAATTCACTAAGACTCTTTGTAAGGTTAATATAGCTCTGTTAGACCATTATGTATTTTCTCAACAACCCACTTTTCTTATTTTTTATTTTCTTTTAGTTTTAGAGTAGTGTTTCTCCGCTCCTAATTTTGTTGTTTGTCCATCTTAGATTTTGTCTTCCCCCATTACTTCTGATGAAAATATTTTATATCATTTAGATATATAATATATTCAAATGTGATCACATATCAATTAGATTTTGAAATCTATATGAAAAAATTGCTATGATTACAAATAATTTTGTTATAAAAAATAATTTACTATGTTAATATCTCAAAATGTTTATTTATACATATTCATGTTTAACATTCACCTAAGCATGTAGTGCTTATTAACAATTTACCAATCTATAATCATCTAAAATTTGATTAAAAATAGGAAGCGCAATATTTTTTAATATCAATAAAAACAAGGTAACATATATTTTATAAGTAATTGTATGACTAAATTTTAAGCAAACATATTAACAATTATTAAAAATAGTATATAAAAGTCTTGAAGTAATATATTCAATATTAAAAAAATTGTTTAACATTCAAAATAGAAAATCTAGGTTTAGCTATTAATTTAAAATATCTAAGTAAATATAGAAAGGTGTGATTTGAAATAGGAAAAAATGTTTCACTTCTAAGTATAATTCACATTTTGAAATTTTATTTTCATAGGATATGTTTTTTTTGTTTTTGGTTTTTGTGGCATAGTAGCTACATTAGAGTTATAGACCCATCATAATGCTAAGGAAGATTTATTCTATTGAATAGTGCTTATTAAAAGAACAAAACATAATTTGCTCATCCCTTGTCTACATTGGATTCTCAAAATGTTCCCCACTTGTTGTCATGGTAGGGAAGAAGGCTATTGGTGTGGATGGTAATTTGATACTTTCTCAAATAAATAGTAATATGACCTCACTATCTATAACTTTCCATTGGTTAATTTATTGTTCTCTTCTTGTGGAAGTCGCTTATTTGTGTGACATTTAGATTAAGAATAATATATATTTAACCTGTGCACTTTTAGTCACCATTTCTAAGTTGATCCTTAGTTACTAATTACGGTATTAATAAATTAATGATCAATATTATTAATGATTTATAGAGCCCCACTATTACATTTATTCTATTATATGTTGGGGATGGTGAAAATATTTTCACTAGTTTCTATATATATTTATCGATAAGGATTCTATAAGGATTCGATAAGGAAATAAATTTTTATTTTTTTTATCTATGTCTAAAATTGACATCTTAGAGAAAAGGGAATATTCATGTAAATTTTAACAATTTTGTAAGAGAAAGAATTATTCTAAGTATATTAATTTTATTAACATAAATGATCTATTTTTTTTTGTAGATAAGTCAAGCCTATTCCTAAAATATGTTGTTTGTATTTTGATCTAAAAAGGAATGGAACTTGTTTGACTAATGTTTCTTGCCTAATCACTTGAATATGGGCTAGAGGACGTCATTCAAGATTAGTACTAGATTATTAATAAATTAGCAACCATTGATGATATGTGTATGTTTTGGAAATATATTTTATAGTATATTTTAGTAATGATATTATAGATTTCATATCTTTGCTTATATTACTCTATAACCAAATTTCATAAGTGAAAGCAACATATTATCAAGGTAGTCACTATTTTGAATCAATTAGAAAAAATAATTGTGGATGAAAAAATAAGTTATTATTTCAAATATTTCGTCAACCTTCAAATAGTTTTAATGAAACAATTTCAGGATCCCTCCTCTTTTATGTTACTCAGTAGCATCATGGGTAGGAAGGGATTTTATCTAGGTAGTTTGGAACATATAAATTACAATATGTTTGAAACTTTGCATTCACCTATTTTATTCTCCAAAATAGCGGATGAAAGGAAGAAGTTTATAGAATAAAGTTTGACGGAATGCATCACAAATTATTATGATTCAAAGTATGCAATAAGAAATTTAGTTTGTATGATTTTATGACTTATTCTGATATTGTTATTTAGTGTCATTTAAATTTATTTAGATTTAAGGCATTATAATTTGGTTCATATCTTGATATAACATTGTTCTTGTTTGTGCTCCTTTTACTTTGTTAGATTATTTTACAAGTATAATCTATATCTTTTTGTCATATTAAGTCTTCTTTAATATCAGATCCATTTATTGAATACTAATTTTTAATTCTATAATTTTCTATTATATCTTGATATAACTTTGTTCATTTTCTATAATTATAGTAATGTTTGTAAGATATTTAAGGACCTTCTAATATCAATATTTTAATCTTATAAATAAAATGGTGTAATGAAAAACAACATGATCTTTAATAATAATTCTTTTGAGATAAGATAAATAATATAACATTTATCTAATATCTTCACATTAAAGAGAAATTTATTATAATATTGAAATTTTTGTATATACAATTTTTAAAACTAATAATAAATCTAGAATGAATCTAAAACCTTAATTTCTATTTATTATTAAAAATGAAACATTAGCATGCCGTTAAATGTCTCTCAACTAAAACTATTTATTTAGTTTTCTAACAAGAATGTGGAATGATGACACTCACTAGGGTCCCTACCCTCTAAAATAAAGATTACTATTTTTTTAAAAATACAAAAGAAAAGCAAGAAAGTCAATAAAGTAGTACTTGGTTATTGATTGTCTATGCATAATATTCTCATGCTATGAACATAGTCATAAGCAAGGGATTCCGTAATATGGTATAGAATTCCAACCAGTAATTTCCGTAAAGGAGACGGATGGATCCAAAAGAAAATACGGTATTGAATTCCAACCAGTAATTTCAGTAAAGGAGACGGATGGATCTAAAAGAAAATATGAAACATGAATTAGAGTAAGAAAGGAGGAAGCTAGATAAAAAGAAAAGGGAAACTTTGGAAGCAAAAGAAGTTTGGGAGATCCATATAACTAAAAGAGAGGCAATTAGAGGGGAGTAACGAATTGTCACCACTTTCAAACCCATTCAGGCAAAAAAAATCTAACACGAAAAAGATTCAATATCTTTGTGAAGAAAATGAAAACAATGTGGGTAAAAGCTCATAAAACAAATTAAAATAGGTTCTCAATGTTTATAAATTTAGACATTTATAATATATTTTGAAGAGCACACAAATCTTTAATTTTTAAATATCAATAGTTGACAAATTATAGATATATTATTTATTTTAAACTTTATTTGAAAAATATTAAATATTATTTTTAAAAAACAATTCATATTAAAGTTGAAAACATAGTGCAGTTATTTTTTATAATTGAATATTTAATAGTATATTCTTATCTTAAATCTTATTTCTCACTAATATTATATTTAAGGATTAATAAAAATAACAAAAGAATATTGTTAACATATTTTTTTAGAAATATATGTAAGATCATTTATTAAAAAGTTCATATTATATATCTTGAGAACTTCAAAATTTGACAAATATATGAAAAAATACAAGTATTATGAAAAATGAAATTATTTTCTTCTATTAATATACTTGACAATAAATTAATCTCCAATATAATTATTACATGAAATAAATAAGGTTCTTGAATATTTACAAGACAGAACATTTATAAGTATGAGAGTTGAGAATTTATGCTTTTAGAGCATATGTCAATGTTTGAAATATTTTTTCTATCCCTATATTAGTGACACCTATTATTTTGTTTGGTATTTCAATGACATCTCTATAAGTCAACTAACTCTACAACTACATGATATAGTTTTATTGTGTTTTCATTTGATTTGGGCTTGATGGAGCTTTAATTATGACATTGTTGTTCATGTTGTTGCAAATCTTTATTATAGCATGGTTCCAATTTGATATGGTGTTGCGGTATTGTTAGGCATCATGACCTCTATGTCATATGTACACACTTCTTGGGATAAATCTATTTTTAATATGCTAAGGGCATTAAATTTATGTCTTTCCTTCTTGCACAATTAAGATCCCCCTTCCTATGTTCGATCACCTACTATAATTAAGTAGGATTTAATTATATTAAAAAATATTATCTAACCAAGTCAATTAAATACTTAAAGATCACTAAAAAATGGATAGGATAAAATATTTACCTTTTTCAAGAGATTATTTTTATTCCATGTTTACTAGAAAGGATAAGTAGGTCATGTTGGATTATGGGGGATTAATGGGAGGTGAACACTTCTTTTCACATAGACCTTGTTTTATTTCCTTATACCATCTATTTGAACATCCTAATATATTTTTGTTCAGATTACACTTCATAATTTCCCTAGAATTTTTTGAATGAATTCATATTTTTGATTCATTATAAATGCTATTAGATAGTATCCAAATGTAAACTCAAATTCCTCATTTTAAACATCTGGTGGAAAATAAACCTCAGATCTAACAAATAATTTTTATAGATATTTCTTTCTAGTCCAAACTATAATTTACTTTTGGGAACCTTGTCTCTATTTGTCATTACTTCAATAATTAAGAGTTGGAATGACAAGATGGTGAAAAATCCTTCCTTAAAAATATAATACTAAGATATTCTTGTATATCCAAGAATGATGGTTCTCATATGTTCTCCTTAATCTGGGACTTAGTTATCACCATGTGGTTAACAATTCCTATTATAAATCCATATTCGGTTGGCCTGAGTATAAAATCTTTAAACATAGTAAAAATTTAAGTTCTTACACATGATATGAACTTGTTATATTGGCAAGAATAATCAATTAATGTAATATAACTAAAATACTCACCTAATATTTCCACATCCATTGGACCCAAAAGGATGAGTGAATTATTTTTACCAATTTAATATAATAATACTTCTAATCGGAAACAAACTTTTTTTTTAATTTTTCAAATAGAAAAATCTCATAAAACTTCTTTTTTATTGTAACTAGCTATTTATTAATATTTCTCATAATATTTTTGTTTATGTTACCAAAATATTGGTTCCATAGAAAAACTTTTTTTTTTTTGCGCTAGGTATATTTGTCAAATATAAAAATGTAAGGGTATTCAACTTGCAAAAGGTCCCAATTCAATATCCTCTAGTAAATTCAAATTTCTCCCTTACCAACCTGGAACTATACTTCCAAACTATTGAAGCCTTTAAACACAAATAACTTAGAATACCTAGTACAAATAAATAGAAATAAAATTGCGAATGTAAATAATACAAGATTAAAAAAAATAACACAATGTTAGCCTCCAAAAGATAACAAAAAATGATAAAGAAGCAAAATATCAGTAGGAGAATGTAAGAGAAAATTTATGCAAAAATATAATGGAATACTATACCATTTCAACCAAACAACAACTAGGAGGTTTGTGTATATAGAAAAAGAGAGAGGAGAAGTTGAAAATGTCAAAAAAGGGAAGAGTCCACATAATAACCTAAAATATTCAAGTCTAAATCCCTTAGAAGCTTTTAGTTTTATTCCCTACCTCTTCTCTAGTTGTCTATTTCTCTCTAGTCTATCATTAGCCAAGGTTGTGATTCTATTTGCATTATGAAGAGAGATCTTAATCAAATTGATACAGACTCTTATCATAATTTTAAAAACTACTTGGTCCTTTATCCCATTATCTAGACAACGCATATGGAGCAAGGATGTGGAGGGAATGAAAGGATATAAACCAGACGTATCTAAGAAGTTTGCATATTTGTGGAATGAAGGCATGGTTAGCATAGTTGGAGTATCTTTTGTAGTTTCTATGAAAACTATTTTCTTTGTCACTGGTCTTCTTGTAGAAGGGAAAGTGATTCCTAGAAACTCCAATTCACCTACAAGTAGGATTTGAAGATGTTTCTTGGCCCTGGAGAGAATATTTCAAGGTTATAGTTGTCCCCTTCGTCAAGGGATTATTCTCTACCCCTATAACTTCCACCATTTCTTGACTCCTCGGGCTCGCCCTGACCCATTTCTCACTATAAAATTAAATAATCATAAGTTTACCCTAGTTCACCCTATAGCAAAAATACCTCATTGTCTAGGGTCCACAAGGGCTAAACCCCTAAGGAAAGATAAATGCAAGGTGCTTAATATTGAGCATCCTAAGGAAATACGCATGATCATGTTAGAGAGTCATCTTTCTCATGTTCAACTATGTCAGATTGGGCGCTAGAAAATTTTGCTGGCAATTCCACCTCCTAGTCTATTAACCCTTCTTTCCCTATTTCATCTCCTCATAGTTACCCAAGAGATCCCACCATCCCTCAGAATATTACCCCTCCCAATGTAGAAAAGAATGCCTCTATTGAGTTTTATTATTATATTGATACTTTCAAGAGAAAGGTGGATAAACTAGGCATTTTCTATACCAGGAAAAATGATGTCACTAAATGAATCATCATGTAGCTTCACATAGCTAGAAAGAAGATAAATTGATTGGAAGCTATTGCTAAGGCAAGAAGAGGGCAGATTGTTGGCAAGAGTCACTTTATGGTGCATGGTATATTGTCATTGATGAAACTACAATCACTACTCTTTCCCTTGTTGTAGAAAACAATTTACTAGAGTATTTGATGCTTATGTGAAATGATTATGTGAAATTGTTAGATCTTAAGAGATCAAATAATATTTAGCTGTTTTTGAATTTCTATTTGATGAAAATTAGACCAAACTTTAAGTCTTATGAGCTTTCCTAGTTTGTTCCCTTTCTTATTGGAAATAGATTAGCCAAAAAATTGAAATGTTACATATTAGCATACACATCTATTTTAGGAGTTTATTAAACCGTTACACCACCTCTCAAGTATTTTTAATATACCTTTTATACAAAACCTAAGTAGTTCTACAAATTAAATATGCATATGTGTTAGAATATTACTTAATAGATATCATAGTAAAGATCACGTGTTAAATGGGGCTAGGGTCTTGGATCTATTTCCACAAAACCTACATAGTACCAAAAGACCTATGTTTTTTATAGAAAAAGCAGAAAGAGGGTGCTGGCCCATGGAACAGAGGACTAGTAGCACATTAACAGCATATTAATGGAACTAGTCAAAGCTATAAACATTTTAGCAAGATATCACAAACACTGATTATAGTTCTGCCTCTATCAAAAACAAAAGTGACAGTTCTACTCCAAGGGATTAAACCAGAGTAATTGCTATCATTAGTAGCATAAAAAGTATTGTCAATAAGCCTCGCAGGGCTCAACCAAACCAAAATAACAAACTTAAAATTAACCCCAATCACAGAACAAGGGAACCGAGGGTCAAGCCCAGCCAAAATTACCCAAACCATAGACAGCAGCATTAGTTCTTCCCTTCCAGCTATTTAGACAGCAGGGTTCTCGCCCACTCCTTCTGAAGAAATAGGAACAGATCCTTGTTATCCTCGTCCGCTTCCAATTTTCCCCCCAATATCTTTTCCTGCACATTACAGAGGGTCATCACCGAGGCATGCATGACCTTTAGTTAAAATTTGTTGGTCCTCATGCAATGGTTCATCAGGTCCTGCATATTCTTCTTAATCTCAATAATTTCTTTGTCAATAATCACAAACTTTCTTTTAAGGGTGCCTGTGAAATTGCATTTTTCCTCCATGCCAGAGGAGTGACATTTATCCTGGGAATCATGGTGGGGGCTCTGGGGTGGGGTGGGGTTCTTGGGGGTTACCGTGGCTCTCTGGGGGTTGGTCAGGGGAATATTACCAGTCGGGCTCATATAGCCTTCTGAGGAATCATTTCTGGAGTTGGTGGAGTGGGAAACATTTTCTGTCAAGGAGAGCTCCTTGGAGGCTGTTTCCAACATCTTGATTTTGCATAGTTCCTTGGCTATTCTATTAGACCTCCTATGGCCTAAACCACTTAGGTCCACCTCCAAATTGTTCTGGGTTTCCATCATTTTCTATTTTTTTGGCTTGTAATCCGTCTCAGGTGTGCTGTCAACTCCTTTCCCTTCATTGTAATCCACAGAGTCAGAAACATACGATTCCTCCTGGCCTTCCTTCTTACAGGTGGGAATCTTAATACTTTTTAAATGGGTTTTTTTCTCCATCTTCATAGGCCCTTTGGTGATACAGATGGACTGGGAGGAGGAATTGGTGGTCTTTTCAGCTTTTCCAGGGGGCTTCTCTTGGAGCATCATCTGAATAATCAGAGGGGGTTGGGGTGTCGGGCATATGGCTTTATGAAACTGAAAAAGATAGAGGAGGAGGCCCTGGTGGAGGATAGCTCTATCAGGGTTTCTTTTGATATCAAGGACATTATTTTCTATAGAGTGCAGAAGATAAAACGGTATGGAAATTAAATCTTTGTTCCTAATATGATTTAGGAAAGGTAAGTAGTAGTTGTAAAACACCGTAAACTTACCTTCAAGCATGAAATACTTCATGATAGCGAGACAAATTTTTGGCCAGAAGTCCGGCAGCTCTTCTCTATTGAAACCCCCCTGTTTCCTAACCGGCAGCTCCCCATCTTTGAAAAATTGTTTTAGGCTGGTAGGGTCAGCAATCTGACTGGTCTTTTTGTACTTTCTCCCCACCATAGAGAGCCCTGTAGCCTCTATGATGACCTCCTCATTGAGCTAGAAGTGAATGCCCCCAACCGAGACACTTTTGTTGTTCTAGAAGGAGATGAACTATTTAGATATTCTCTCATCATGTCCACCTTTCATGCATTCCATGAAACCCCAAATGTCAGTTTCCTTGCAATAATGGGTGACCAATGGATCAGAAGTAAAGGCTTCATCAATATTATTAGGTTCAATACGGAGAATATTACCCCCCATATCAGAGGTCTTCTCTTCAAGCGTCAGAATATCCTTAGATTCTGAGAGCTGACTATTGTTGTAGGCCATATAAAACCACTCTCTTTTACAAATCTATTTCAAAAAAAGCTTATACATAATCTGCCAGTTTTGAGAATTTTGGAGAACGGGCTCCGTACCATCATATCTAACAGATCTCCAAGTATCATAAATAGTAATAATAGCATTACTACCATTAATATCCAAAAACACCTTTTGACACTGACAGCGATCACTCCACACGTTCAAAAGGTAATGATAGAACTTTATGGGAATTTGAGTCTTTCCTTTCATAATCACACAAATCACTCGAACACACTAGCACGTGATCGAGGAGGGGTTCATAATAAATAAGCCAGCCTGGAACATTTACACTATAGTATTCATTTCTCCCACAATGAGTTGCTGAGTCATCAGAGGTAAATCACCGATTAACATCCAACTATTTAGTTTGGTTTGTTTTAGACCAATTGCTGCCAATGAGTCAGCAACCGAGTTTCCCTCTCTGTAGGTATGGCCTATAGTCATATGTTGAAAGCTCTCAAGAAGCTCATAGATCTCCATAATGATAGGTCTAGCCCACCACCCCACACCAGCTCCACTCTTGACTGCCTCTATTATCACTTTGGAATCCCCCTCAATTTTTAGCTGTCTGAAGTTCATCTGTTTTGCAAGTTTAATCCCCCAGAGAAGGGCAGTCCCTTCTGCCTAGGTGACAGTACAGTTATTGATTGGTCCCGCATAAGCCAGAAGGCAAGTGCCATGGTGATCTCTCAGCACTCCTCCCCCACCATGCCCAAGATTGTTAACTGCCCCATCAAAGTTTAATTTTATTCTACCTCTAGGAGGGGCAGTCCATTTGGTAGCTTTTCTGGCAGTCTTTTTAGCATTGTCAAACCTAGAGAACCCACTCAGGAGGTTCCAGCGTTCAGCTATCTTAGCTTCCTAGGCAGTAGGAGGACTGGATGGGAGCTTCCATTTAGACATCCTGACATTTTCACTCAGGAGCTTAGTTCTGATAAGGAGACAGGTTTCAGGCTGGATGCCTTTCTCCCTAAAGATCCTGTTGTTTCTTTCCTTCCAGATGGACCAGCATATGTGCGAGGGAAGCATCCACCAGAGGAGTTGGAGCAAAGGGTGATTTGAGGGGGATCTCCAATTAACAAATTGGTGAACCTCCCCATCCAGGGCCCACGAGATACCCAATCTGTTGAAAATTCCTTGCCACATGCTAGTAGCATAGTCACAGTGGATGAAGAGGTGGTTTACTATCTCTTCCGCCTTCTCACATAGGACACATCTGTTTGCCATTGAGAAGCCTCTTTTAGTAAGATTATCTTGGGTTAGGATCTTACCGTGCATTAGGGTCCACCAAAAAAAGTTTATTTTAGGCGTGAGTTGGGGGATCCACACCTTCTTCCAGTCGCCTAGGTTTCTCTCCTCCTTAAGAAGCAGGTTGTAAGCAGAACTAACTATGAAAGAACTAGTCTAGGTTGGGGTCCAGATAATAGAGTCATCAACCTCAGAAATTTTGATACTAGTTAGGTTGTCCATAAGATCCTTGGCCATGTGTTACAGGTTCGGTCTATCCCTCAATTGATTAGGTAAATCAGCCCAAACTCTTTCGTTGGTGTAGTTGGAAGCTCTAAAACCCAGGCTCGGTCTAAGGTAGTCCATAAGTGGTTTGAATTTATGACCCAGATGAGGTTGGTTCATGATCCAATGGTCATTCCAGAATCTGATGGACCTACCATTACCAATTTGCCAAAAAGCCCCTCTAGACAGGAGGGGCTTACACTTGTAGATGTTTATCCAGAGTTTGGATCCACTAGGGAGGTCACTGTTGTGGAACATCATTCTGTAGGGGTGGCTTTGGAGATATTTGGTTTCCATTATTCTACACCAATCTGCTTCCCTCAATGAGCTTCCAAGCCACCTTTTTAGTAAGGACCTTATTCATCAGACCAATTTTTCTAAGGCCAAGACCTCCCAATCTTTTTGGGAGGTAGACAGTGTCCCAGTTGACAAGTGAGATCCTCTTTTTCTCTTCAGACCCCGCCCACATAAAGGTTCTCTAAATTTTTTCTATTTTTTTGACCATGTTGCTTCTGACTTTGAAGAGGGATAGGAAGTAGACAGGGATCCCTTGGAGGGTGGAAGCAACCAATTGAAGTTTGCCAGCATTGTTTAGTATCTTTCCTTTCTAGCCAGCGAGTTTCCTCTGGGTTCTTTCTAGAATAGAGTTCCAGAATTCATGGGATACCTCTTTGACCGTGAGGGGAAGGCCAAGGTAAGTAGAAGGGAGCGAGGCTGCCATGCACCCCAGAATTCAAAGCACCTTATTTTGTAAGTCCACTGGAGTATTAAAGAAGAATAGTCAACTTTTTTGATAGTTAATACATTGACCTGAAGCCGAAGCATAACAATCTAGAGTTTGTTTCCGTTGCCTGGCCTCAATAACAGAAGAATACCTGAAGAGGAAAGTGTCATCCACAAACTGTTCCAACACCACCTGAGGGTGAGTGGAAGCAGGTTTGATGCCTTTTATCCTTCCAGTAGCGGACAGTATACCCATAGTCCTACTAAGCACATCAGCCACCATGATAAAGAGGTAAGGAGAGAGAGGGTCTCCCTGTCTAAGACCTTTCTCAGGAGTAAAATGGCCACCAGGGGAGCCATTAGTTAGGACAGAAAAGCTAACAATTTGAGTACACTCTTTTATAATTTGGATAACCTTTTCATTAAAGCCCATTTTAGCAAGAATTTTGAGCAGAAAAGACCAGTTAACTTTGTCATAAGCTTTGGAAATATCCAATTTAAAGGCCATACCTGGGGCTCTGATTTTGTCCATAGAGTGGATAATTTCATGTGTAGCAATGGTCGTGTCCAGTATCTGTCTACCTAGCACAAAACCTTTCTGAGTATTACAGATAATCTTGTCAAGGAGAGGCTTGATTCTCCAATCAGGATCTTGGTAAGGATCTTGTAGAAGGTATTGTAGAGGCTAATGGGTCTGAAATCCATCATAGAAGTAGGATTGTCATTCTTAGGGACAAGCACAATGTAAGTTTGATTATGTTGTCTGAGAAGCCGCCCAGTCCTAAAGAAATCTCTGGCAGCTCTAGTAACATCGTTTCCCACAATTTCCCAGTACTCCTGAAAGAAAGCTGGAGGAAATCCGTCTAGTCCAGGGGCTTTGTAAGCTCCTATAGCGAAAACCGCCTTCTTAACCTCTTCATCAGAAACCCGCATCATGAGCATGTCATTATCCCCAAGGGTAATAGCGCTTTGGATGTGATCTAGGAGCTGGTTTTGTATGTTGTCTGGGTAGTAAGGGCCGCCTTCCGAGTACAGGTCCATAAAGTAATTTACCACAACCTGGTTAATTTTATCCTTTTCCTTGACTTCATTCTCTCCCTCATCCAGAATAGAAGAGATGGTATTTCTCTTTTTGTGGATGTTGGCCGACCTGTGGAAGAAGGTCGTGTTTTTGTCCCCTTCAGCAAGCCACTGAATTTTGGATCTCTGCTTCCAGTAAATTTCTTCTTTTTTCAAGGTTTCCTGCCACTTGTGTCTAGTCCTCTCCTCCTCCCCTTGGATCTGAGGCGGGAAACATCCGGACGCAAGCTGGGCCTGGAGGGACATGAGGGTTTCAGAGAACTATACACACCACATTAAATATTTCTTTATTGTTTGAATTCATATTATATGGAATTCTCATTTAGAGTTTGATTTTGTTACCCTAAATTTTTCAACAATAAAATTACAATTTGAAAATAATAATTTGTACAATATATGATAAGAAAATAATTATTTATTTATATCAGATATGATTTTTATGATTCTTGTGCGTAATAATAAAAATCTAAAAGATATTCGGGTGCATAATCATCAAAATCTAAATGGTTGGTCATGATTATGAAATGATTTTTAAACATGTAGTTTTTTTTTTTTTTTTTGTTGGAGGATTCAGACCTGCGAGGCAACCTAGCGAGGCACGAAGCCTGCGAGCTACCAACCAGCGA
>MU225851.1:1457893-1476700 GCA_018584345.1 Thuja plicata
AAGCCTGCGAGCTACCAACCAGCGAAGGCCACCATAGACGTTTTAGGAACCCGATACGGGCCCACTCGTGCCTGAAACCTCTTCGGCTTAGAGCCAAGGACTGAGGAGCATCCACGCTGCCAAATTCCCCTGGGGCACGATCCCATTAACTCAAATGTAATTATTCAAAATTATCCTCGAATAATAATATATAAACCTAATATATATTACCATCATGTTTTGAATTTGACAATCTGAAAAAACTATCCATTTTTATCCAATACAATATCATATTTCAACTCAAATGTACCGAAATTGCCCCACTCAGCCATTAAATTTAGGGCAGAATAATTTAAGAGGACAGGAGAGTACATAAGACAAACAAGAAGAGTGAAGACAGCACAGGAAGAAAGGAGTAGAACAAAATAGTATACGTTAATGTGGTGTCCGAGTTCAACGAGATCTAGCGGCGTTCTCTCGTCGAGCATTGAAGTAAACGGCAGCAACTGGCAATCCCAACCCATTTCTCTCCGCAAACTGCACAGTCTTGAAATGCTGCCGCGATGGAGGGGGATCGACTGTTCCCCTCCCACTCTGCTCGAACAACACGAATACATATCGATGGATCCCAATCATCGCCCTTGGGCTCTCATAGTTCACAATTTCTCGACCTACATTAAACATTACACCTCTTTATTAGGTTAACCGAAATTGAAAACCTACAATGGATTCAGATATATCTAATTCGTTTTTAGACAACGAGGAAAACTTATAAGTCGACGCTTGCCAAAATAATTGCACTTTGTCCCCGGTATATCGCTCACTATCCTGCACATTTTAATCATCACATCACATATTTTTACACCTTCAACATTAAAGTCATATATACTCAAAGAAAATGTAAATACCAAAAATTCAACACAATACCAGTGGAGATACTCGCGTCCGGTGGGATTGCGAGGACTTGGTGAATCTGGGTCTGTCATTATCTTCACATAAAACACAATTTAACCCGTCACAGATTGAATCATTATCAGTTAAAACACGAATCAGTGAATGAATATAATGTATTAAGAATTTCTAGGGTTTGCAAGTAGAAAACATTTTGATAACATTACCAGAGTGAAAAAGGTGGCTGGATCATTGTGGAGAAGTTGGACTCGAGGAGGGGAAGTGATAAAAGAAGGCATGAACTCAAATCCATTGTGGACTTCCATGTTTGTGTTGTACACCACGCTCATCTTCACTGAGGGAGTAAACTCATCGAGAACATCTCCAATGACTCCCGCAGATTTGAGGGGTTTTAGCAATCTGGACACCATTTTGTCAAAGTGTTCTTCAGAAAACCAGTAAACACCAGAATGATTGTGTAATTGGCTTCGTGGGAAGGTTCTTATAGCAGTGTTCGCAATTGGAATAAAGAGATGGTATAAACTTTACCCGACAACACGTTACTGTCTTTACCGAACAGCACGTTTCCATATTGAGCAAAGTTCCGCCGGCCATTGCAACTTAGAGATGTAATTTGTATAAAGAATGTAAATGTAATAATGTCACCGAATTATTTGTGGGTTTCCGATAAAGACTTCTGGAACTGGATGACACCACTTTTATTCTGGTACTCCATTAAAACGACGTAAAGTGGGCGCATTAGCAAAAGTAAAACTTCTTAATTTTAAAAGAGGAATCGGAGAAACGTATTGAATATGGAATTATGCAGTTAATCATGTAGTAATAATAACAGCTAGTACTATATACAAATTCTGTTCTTTGAGTTAATGGATTTAAATCTATGTTAACGCTCACGCAATTATTAATTGCACGCTTGTAGAGCTTTAAATTTAATAAGTAATAATTAAAAGGGCTAGTTGTGAGTAGTCAATTCTTTATTATTATTATTATTATTATTTTATTTTTATTTTATTTTTTTAATGCAATCAGTTATGTAAATGTATGAAATATACTTATGTAAATTATTTGTACGTTTAAAGTTATTCTATTTAGAAAAGGGATATCTATATGTCAAGAGCTATTTTTAATTTTTTGTATAAAGTCTGGTTTTAAAATTATCAAATCTTTTATATGACCTGGTCAAAAAATGAGTAGGCATGCTCAAAGCTTTTTTCTCATTTTCCCTCTCTTGTTTTCAGAAATTTTCCACCATTTTCTATGGATGTCCGTGGGTTATTGGAAAGGATTCTTTGGCCCTCAAGAAATGGGAACCAAGTTTGGAATTTAATGATCCATTATTCATTGTGGTCCTTGTTTGGGTTAGATTACCATGCTAGACTATGGAACTTTGGATAGAGGATTTCTGTAAAGGCCTTACTGACTCTTTTGGGACCTTGATATCTATTGATGATATGAGGATAGATATAAATCATTTGGTATTTGCTAGATTATGTGTTGATATTGGTTAATATGTTGATCTCCCATCCTCTATTGGCCTTAAATCCAAACTTTATATGTGGAATTAGGTTATTGAGTTTGAGATGCTCACTTTTGTCTATTTTATGTGTAAAAAAGAAAGACATCGGGCAAACGAATGCCCTACTAAATCCCTATTGAAATGAAAAGGGTCTGGAAGGGAAAATAGTGGTAGGGCGGGACCTGGAATTTGGGTAAGGACTCCATTGAAGGAGATTGTCACCTTTCTACTAAGGGATCATCAAAACCTGAACAAGGGCATACCCCTATTCAGGTTTTTTAAGAGAAGGACAAGGATAATGAAGGGAACTTGAATAGAGAAGTGGAACTCATTGTTCAATTATATCCTCATTGTATCCCAATTGAGAACCCAGAGATTATGGTGAAATTGGAGAATAAGGGCACCCCAAATGTTAATGTGAGTAGTCTATTTTCTCTAGAAGAAGGAGGTGAGCATCCTATTATTTGAAATTATAGACCATTCTCATTACATAACACTTATGCCGATGTTCAAAGGGTACTTAAGATATTTGATGAAATAGAATGTGAAAGTGTCTAGTAGGATCAAGCGGATGGTTCACTATTCATTTTAATTAAATGATAGAAAATAAAGAAGATGATCCCATCCAGAGTCGTCACTCAAAAAAAACTTAAATTTTATTGTGGGTCATCTAAGGTTGTGTGTAAGAAACCCTCCAAGTGGAGAAGAGATCAAGAGAACCCTCAAGGGATTGTTGATGGGGTACATAAGACCTTACAAAAGATGTTCTTGGTAAGTGCTCCTCTCAACAAATGAAGATTATTTCTTCAAATATTTTAGGGTCAAATAACCATCACAAGCATGACCTTTTGGCTAATCTCTCTAGAGATCATAAACCTGATATTTTTCTTATCCAAGAGACCAAGATGCCGAAGGAATAGATGAGGAAACTTAGCCTCTTCTAGAATATTTCAATACATGGAAATAGTGTTGATGGAGCCTCTGAAGTTTTTACCACTGTACATAGAAATAGAAGCTCATATCAACCTTAGTTCTGTGTGAATATTCTAATCACATAGCTGACAGGTTTACTCACATTAGGGATGACTTTACTTTGATCCTATCTAATATTTATGCCCCAGACAATAAGGCTGCTAGAAGGAAGTTTAGGTTTTTTCTTTCTTCTTTTAGAGCTCTTTATCCTAATGATAAAGGGATGGTAATAGGTGATTTTAATACCCACTTAAGGAGGAGGATAATTTTTCAGGTTCCATTGCTTCTTAGGATAGTGTATTTGAGCTTGGTGACTTTATTTATAAACATGACATGCATGATCTTTAACTTGCAAGAGATTCTTATACTTAGACCAATAGACGTGTTGGTGGTGATCTTATCTAAGTAAAATTGGATAGGGTTCTTATATCTTCAATTTTGTCCTTGGAGTGCTATCGGTCTTTACTATTCCTTTCAAGAATCAGTTCAGACTATTTACCAATTAGCTTCTTTGGGAAAAGCATATTCAAGACAAAAAAAAAAAACTTTTTTTTTTAAGTTTGAAAAAATGTGGCTCCAACATCCTAATCTTAGGGATAAATTGTTGGATAATTGTTAAGCATCTCAGAGTTTGGTTTTTTGGTGTGATGACATTAATATTTTGTCATTGATGTCAACATACTAGTTACTATTTAACATAGTGTGTTCAATGTGTTCGGTGAAGAAGATTTCAGTTGTTCAAGTGCTACATTGAAGATCTACAACTATGATCATAAGGTGTTTTTCTATGATGTATGTAGTTTTTCTATAGAGGTTCTCAGATGTTGAGATGATAGATTGAGTATGGTTTTATCGTGTCCTTTGTTTTCATTGTTGCACTATTCTTGTGTACAGAGGTTCAATATTTAGATCGGTACATCTTTGATTTCATATTTCAGAGATTGTGAAGATGGTGGTTGTATGGTGCCTTATCATCACATTTACAACTAGTTTTGTTTATGATTAAGTGTACAATTTAAGCTATCTTTTTTTTTATGAAAAAATATTGGTATTTGATGTTCCTGTTGATGTGAGAAAGAGATGAGATGATGTGAGTGCTATGAATTTTATTCATGTTGCTTGTTGGTGTTATTGGATCGTGTAATGGTTGTGTTGCTGGACTGCATTGTTGGATGTGATCAGATTTTCTATTTTGTGTAGAGTGTTGGTGTTTGTTTATTTAGGTCCTAACTGACATCATGGAGCAACGTGCTTAGATTCTTGATGCTTCTTGGATGTCACTCAAGATTTTTTTGGGTTGATGATTTGGGTCCTATCTAAGGCTTAGACGACTTGACTTGGACCGCTTGGAGGATTGAGCTTAATAGTTATATTTTTTATTTCATTAGGTCTAAGTGACCTATTGGTTGTTTATTCTTTATAATCTGTATAAATGAGAGTTCATTTTTTAATAATAATATAGGAGAGAGAAGTGGTAGTATGCAATTGTAAGAATATTTTTTGTTGCTAAAGGTAGAGTTTGTACTTCATTGGAACTATATTTGCATTGAAGATATTTTTTCTCAGTTCGGTTGTAATGGATAGTATGTCCACCCAGTTGTAAGTAAAGATAGATCGATGAACCCAATTGAGGGCTAGATCTTAGATTATACTGAAATTAGTGTGCTTTGGAAAGTGTACCTACTGATTAGGTTATAATCTTGTGATTTCTTGTGCATCCTTTGTTCTCCATTTTTCTTTTAACCTAGTAGTACTTTTAGAAGAGTATATTTATCTTGTGGGTTTGATTCCCACTGAGGGTTTTTCCTTAACCAGGTTTCATCAAGAACAAAAATTTTATGTTCTAATTTTTGTGTTTTGGATCTTGCATTATTGTTTATCTTTCAGATCTAAGTGGCTAAAGTGGAATTAAAATGATTAGGTGTGTACAACTGAATCCCCCTGTTGTGCTTGCCTTCTTTTGGAGCTAGCAATTGGTATTAGAGCTAAATCCTTTTGAAGAAGCTTGATCGCTTGAAGGAGATCCGTCATGGAAAGTTTTAGAAAAGAGAGGCTGAAGTTGGAAGGAAGCTAGTAGATGATTCGAAAGGATCGAATAGCTACCTACCTTGTATGCATGGGGACTAAAGATGAAAACTAGCAGATTAAAGAGAAACCTTATTCTATTCCAGATGATCTAAAAAATGCTACTATTGATGAAAATAAGAACTTAAAGGATAACATATTAGCAAGAGAGAGCTACGTCAGCGCCTTATTGGATTTAGAATATTTTCACATTTATGGGTTAAGGATTGCATATGAGATATGGAAAAAATTAGAAACCATTTATGAAGGTGACACATATTTAAGAAATATATATTATAGGGATTAAAATAAAAATATGAAGATATGAAGATGAGTGAAGGAGAAGCCGCCTTAGTCTATTTACAGAGAGTAACTTGTTTGTGCAATTATGTGTACTAGTGGTTTCTTGACAGACAATGAAATTGTAGACAAGATTATGAGATCTTTTCTCGGATGTCATAGTGAGAAAGTTGTTGATATTAAATAATTAAGAACCATAAGGTATATTTCAAGAGAATCTTTGGCATGAAAATTTTATTCTTATGAGATGACTACACTTGGTAAGGAACTTTTGAAGGTTGAGACTTCATTTAAAGTGAGTGTGACTAAACATGACCAAGGAGAAAGCTTTAAAAAAATGAAATTCAAAGACTATACTAAAGATTGGGAAGAAATCATGGAGAAAGAAAGGAAGATTGATGAACTTGAAGCCTTGATTGAAAAAAGACTACCTAAAGGCTTTGATAAGTATGAAGGAAGGTTAACTTTGAAATACTTCAATTGTAATAAGATTCATCATATTACATCTAGATGTGTGAACAAGAACTCCAACGATTTTAAAGATAAATCTAAGAAATATCATTCTAAGAGTCATAAGAGTTGTTACTGCTAAAGAAGGTGTGACTGATGATGACTCTGTTTCTAGTGAGGATTAAATTGTGTTTATTGTTGTTAAATAAGATAAACCTAATGAAGAAAATGTATTGGTTTCACAAGTTGTTAAAAGAGATGAATGGGTCATTGATAGTGGATGCCCATATCATATGATTGGTGACAAGGATAAGTTTGTAAAGCTTGAATATTATAATGGTTGTGTTGTCTTTGATTAAGTAAAATAGGTTTTAAGGGGTTCCTGAAACCTGAAACAGAGTTTAAAATCTAACAGTAATCCTAGACAAAATGAAACTGAGTCTTAAAATGAAACACTCCAGCACAGGGCCAAAGAAAAAACTAACAATGCTTCTAAAAATAAAATAACACAAGGACAACAAAAAGAACCAGGGAAAATCAAGATATGTCCACCATCAGGGTGTCCGCCTTGGTCTCGAGTAGCTCCATGATGGTGGTATTGTTAGATTTGGTAACAATGCTCCTTTTTTATTAATGGAAAGGGATCTATTACTCTTGATGGTAAAAAATGACTAATGATGTCTTGTATGTTGAAGGTTTGAATAATAATTTGTTGAGTGTTGGACAGCTATTAGATAAAGGTTACAAATTAGAATTTATGGATGGAATCTGCAACATTATTGGAAGTACTAGAAAGATTATTGCATCAGGTACACCAACTATTTGCAATTTATTTCATTTGAAAACTGCAGAAATTAAATGCTTGATTTGTAAGATTGATGTCAGTTGGTTATGGCATATAAGATTTTGTCATGTGAACTTTAATAATATGGTAAAAATTATCACTATTAATGTTGTAAGAGATTTACCTAAACTGATGAAGCCTAACAACATACATGCAAAGAATGTCAATTTGGTAAACTGACTAGATCCACTTTTAAGAACAAGACATATAGCTCAAATATATTTTTGGATTTGGTACATACAAATCCATGTGGTCCTACTAAGACAAGAATTTATTATGGTGATAGATATTTTATGCTATTTATTGATGACTATTCAAGAATTATTTGGGTTACATTTCTGAATGAAAAATCATAAGCTTTTCAGAAATTTTAGATATTCAAGCTGATGGTAGAAACCTGGGATCTGGGAGGAGATTAAGATTCCTAAGATCAAACAAAGGTGGAAATTTTACATTTGGTGAATTTTTATGCATTCTGTGAATAGAATGGGACAAAAAGACAGACTTATACTCTGTGAACCACACACTAGAATAGTGTTGATGAGCGAAGGAATAGGACAATCCTAGATACAACTAGAACTATGATGATTGAAGGAAAAGTTACACAGATCTACTACAGAGAAGAAGTGTGCACCGCTATATACACTTTGAATGGAGTACAAATTAAGCAAGGAATCGGTAAGAATCCTTATGAACTATGCTATGGTCATATCCATACAGTGAAATAGTTTAGAATATTTGGAAGTAAATTCTACATTAAGAGAGATGAGGATACTGGAAAGTTTGATGCTAGAAGTGATGAAGGAATATTTCTTTGATATGCTACAAAGAAAAAATATTATAAATATTATAACTATAGACTAAAGAAGATTTTTGAAATTGCAAATATCAGATTTGACGAAAATATGCAGAGATCATAAAGAACCTATTGGTATAGAAATCAGATTATGAAAGTGCAAAATTAGAATCACAATGAGCCAGAAGAGCAGAGAGAACCTTGTTGTAGTAGTCCCAAAGGATAACTGAGAGGGGGGGTGAATCAATTATCAGCTATTTTAATTATTTTCTTCTCTTAGATATAAATTAACATAAGAAAATGTACATTAAGATAAAATAATAGAGAACACAACAATTTTAGTTACGGGGAAACCAAATAGGTAAAAATCCCAGTGGGAATTAGCACCCACAAAGAAATGTACTTGAGTATAATTATCCCTATTAGGAGATCTTGCAACCCTGTTAGGAGTTGTTCTTTACAATGCAATAAGTACAGAGACCTGGTTAAAGGTCAGACCCTGATAGGAGTCTTTTACAAGTAACCCTGTTAGGGGTGAGGACTCATTGTCCAAAAGCTCACTGCTAAAATGGTGAAGGTTGCAACCTTCAGTAGAACAGATATACCATATATATGATAGATTAATTGTTTGAGTAGACCTATTGTCTTGATCAGATCCAATGAATTTTAATCTTCTTCTATTTCTTCACATAGTTCTTCAACTTATTCAGTCTAACTTTCTGCTCTCTTCTGTCTATTATTTTTCACTTCATTTTTTCCACTTAGTGAACACAATTGAACTAATATATGTATCTTCATCAAGGATAAGGTCATGATAGTATTTGGGAACACTTCATCAACTTCTTTGTCAGCTTAACTAACCATGCAATCAAAGTTAGAATCACGCAACTCAAACTGAATAGACGCAACGCTTCACAAAGTCGGCTTCACCAATTTTACTCCAATATCACAATTATGTTAAAACACGCTTGGTTCCTTTGTGTAATCATCACTAACTCATAACTAAAAATTAATATAAACACGCATATCCCAAAGATAGGTACGACTCAAGAAACACTGTATTTATGTCGGCTCTAGATAGATAATCTCCAGACGCTGTAACTACCATAACTGATTAACATAACTCAACTAAAACTTCATATCTGACTCAGTGTGAATGCACATAGCATCTAGAACATGTATACATCATGGAAATAAACATGCATAGTTCCAGAACATCTTTACTGATAATTTCATATAGAACACTGTTGTATATTATATGTTGTCATCAATGACAAACATACAATCAATTATTTGCACAGAAGAAAATCTCCAACAATCTCCCCCTTTGACATTGATGGAAACATATGATATCATCAACTCAAAGTGTCTTCCTTCTTTTTACAATCTTCTCAATATCCTCATCAAAAGTTCCTCTTCATTGTTGCTGCTCTTCTAACTGTATACTCCACCAGAGTATATGCTCCCCCTTACTAATACTCACCCTTTAACATCAATGACAAAGGGTGTTAAACACCATTAGCCATAGGTACTACTCCATAAGTAGATTATTCAACCATTCATCAGTCACAAAGGACTGATGTTCTTGTTGCAAATTCTAATCAGACTCAGGAAAGGGAATTATTCCCAGCTTCTCCCTGAGATACTCAAAAGTATCTTTTGATAATGGCTTTGTAAAAATATCTGCTAATTGTTCTTTAGTGCTCACATAATCCAACTTTACTTCTCTGTCTGCAAATTTTTATCTTAGAAAATGGTATTTGATCTCAATGTGTTTTGTGTTTGCGTGCATCACTGGGTTCTTTAACATATTGATAGTACTAGTGTTGTTAAAGTGAATAACAATAGGATAATCAATCTGAATACCAAATTCTTTAATCATCTGTTTGATCCAAACCATTATTGAACAATTCAATGCTACTGCAACATACTCAGCTTCTGTTGTTGACTGAGAGATACAATTCTACTTTTTACTTGTCCAAGTGACCAATCTGTTTCAAAGAAATACTGCTCCTCTTGATGTAATCTTTCTATCATCAACACAACCTACCCAATCAGCATTAGTATACACATGAAGTTGTATATTCTCTTAGTTAGGATACCATAAACCATAGTCTATAGTTCCTTTTAAATATCTGAATATTCTTTTTATTTCCATTAGGTGATTTTGTTTAGGTTTATCTGCAAATCTTCCAACAATGCCAACTGCATTAGAAATATCAGGTCTAGATTGAGTAAGATATATGATTTTTCCAATCATAGACTTGTATAGAGTCTTGTCAACTATTTTGGAATCATCATCTTTAGAAACCTTGCTTCCTATTATCATGGGGGTACTTACTAGTTTGCAATCTTCCATTTTGAAAGTCTTCAATATCTACTTCACATACTTAGACTGGTTTATGAATTGGCCTTTGTCTGTTTGTTTTACATTCAATCCAAGAAAATATTTGATAGGTCCAATCATGCTCATTTCAAACTCACTTTTAATTTCTTTGGAAAATTATGTACTAAGTTTGTCATTACCTCCAAAGATAATTTCATCAACAAAAATAGCAACGAGTAGTAATCCTTCATCTATCTCTCTTATGAATAAATTACAATATGCTGCTCCTTTTTTGAATCCTATCTTTGTTAAGTAACCATCAAGTCTCTCATACCAAGCTCTTGGGGCCTATTTAAGTCCATAAAGTGCTTTCTTTAGTCTGCACACCATGTATGGTTTGTCTGAAAGTGTGAATCCTTTAGGCTGCTCTATGTAGATTTCTTCCTTCAGGTCACCATTCATAAAAGTTGACTTGACATCCATTTGATATACTTTAAAGTTCTTGAATGTTGCATAGGCCAAAAATAACTTGATAGCTTCCAGTCTTCTCACGCAGGCAAATGTATCAATGTAGTCTATTCCTTCTCTCTGCGCATATCCTTTACATACTAATCTTGCTTTGTTCCTTACCACTATGCCTTCTTCATTCATTTTGTTCCTAAATATCCACTTTGTTCCAATCACATTCTTGTCATGAGGTCTAGGGAGCAGTTCCCATGTTTCATTCTTGATTATTTGATCTAATTATTCTTGCATAGCACTTTGCCAATCTGAATCTTTCCACACGTCTTCAACACTTAAGGGTTCAATCTATGAATGTAAGCATACCTCTTCATCAGCGGTTGAATATTTTTCTCTAGATATTGTCAAGACTTTAGTTCTCTGATCTCCAATGATATCTTCCTTAGAGTGGTATTTGGATGTGTATTTTGAGTTCTTAGGAGTGATACTTTGATCTGTAATCTTTGATTCTTCTTCACTTGGTTCATGATTGTTAAATCAAACACCAATAAAGTCAAACATTTCTTCATTAACTGTGTCCTTATTGATGGGTCTGGGCTCATCTTCAATCATGGGAGCACAGTCATAACATCTTTCTTGAATCATAAACTTCTCATCAATCTTAACATGAGTACTTTCAATGATCTTCTTTAATCTTAGATTAAAACATCTATAAGTTTTTCTTTTAGTAGAGTAACCAAGAAAAATACCTTCGTCGCTTCTAGCATCAAACTTGCCAATGCTATCATCTCTCTTAATGTAGCACTTTCTTCCAAAGATTATGAGGTATTTTATAGTAGGTACATTACCAAACCAAATTTCATAGGGTGTTTTATCTGTGCCTGGCCTTAATTGTATTCTATTGATAGTATAGACCGTTGTATTGACCGCATCTCTCCTATAGGTATGGGAAACCTTTCCTTCAATCATGATAGTGTGTGCTATGTCAAGTATTATTATGTACCTTATTTCTGCAATCCCATTATGCTGAGGGGTTCTAGGTGCACTTAACTATCTCTTGATTCCATGTTCTTCACAGTAATTATAAAACTGGTCAGAGGTGAATTCTCCTCCTCTATCAGATCTCAGACATTTTATCTTTAATTCAGAATCATTCTCAACCTTAGCTTTGAAAACTTTAAATTTCTCAAAGGCTTCAGATTTATCTTTTAGGAACGCAACCCACATCATCCTTGAGAAATCATCAACAAACAAAATGAAATACCTTTCCCCATAGTATGATCTTGTTTGAGTAGATCCACATAGGTCTGTATGTATTAGATCTAATTTGTTTTCAGCAGAGTCTTGTTTGCTCCTGAATAAGGTCCTCACATGCTTCCCCATCACACATTCCCTGCACATGGTGTCAACTAATCTTGCAATACTTTGAAGGTCTCTTACTGCCTTTACATTACTTATCTTGACTATGTTGTAAAAATTGATATGACAAAGTCTCTTGTGCCATAGCCAACTATCATCCACTTTTGCAACAAACCAACTTACTTCTGAATTGAACTGAAAGACATTGCCTTTGGTCTTTGAGCCTGATGCAATCATGTCTCCTTCTTTGTTGTTAATGATGCATTGGTTGTTTCTAAATTCCAACTGATATCCTTTATCAAGCAACTGTCCAACACATAGTAAGTTATGATGTAAACCATCAAGATAAAGAACATCATCTATCTTATTCTTTCCATCTAAGGTGATAGAACATCTGCCTATGATAGGTTTGGGAGTGTTATCTACAAATATAAACATGCTACCTTTGTATTTTTCCAAATTTACAATTCTATCTTTGTCTCATGTCATGTGGTGTGAACATCCGCTGTGAATGATCTAGCCAGTTTTGATGTCAGCTTTTGAAACTAGTGCTAATTCTTGTGCTTTTTCCTCATTTTATTTGTCCATTTCTTCAAGCATCTTCTCAATGTCTTTAATGGAAATGAAACCATTTTCATCTTCTCCTAAATCATCATCAGTTACACCATCTTCAGTATGATAACATTCCTTAATGTACTTGGGCTTGTAATCTGATCTGAACTTCTTGACTCTTGTAGGACACTTGGATGCAAAGTGACCAACTTTGTTGCATGATAAACATTTGAATGGTATTTGTCCTTCATATTTCCCTTTACCTTTCCTTTGTTTCTTGGCAATCATAGCAATGATTTCTTCTAGTTCTGTATCTACTTCTTCATTATTACTAGAGTTGCTTATGGATTTCTTTTTGTGGACTGAGGCTTTGAAAGTTGTCTCACTTTTAGGTTGTGTCTTCAATCTTGATATTTCAAATGCAGATATTTTACTGATCAAAGTATCCCTCTTGAAGTCTTTTGAAAATTGCATAGTATCATCTAGGATATTGATCTCGATCTCATAGTCTGTTGTTAATGTGGCCATTAGTTTTTCCATTATATCATCCTCTGAAATTTCTCCACCATTGTTCCTGATACCCGAAGCTGCATCATTAATTCTCTGATTGTAGGCTCTGATGTTTTCTTCAGGTAGCATCTCTAATTTGTTGTATCTTTTCTTCCATGTCTTTTTGCGCGCATTATTTTCTTGGATGTCTCCTTCAAACATATCTTCTAAGTATTTCCAAATAGAGTATGCTTTATCTGCCTTCTTGATCTTAGAAAATTCACTGTCGGATAGGGCACCGATTAGGGCTTCTTTGGCGATTGCATTTTGAGTGAACACTTCCTTTTTTTTATTGTAGAGTCTTCTTCTACAAGGTATTTCAAGGTGGGAACTTTAATTTCTTGAGTGGCAATCTCATAGATCTCAAATCCAACACACTAAAGATGTGTTATCATTTTTTTCTTCCTGTCAAGATAGTTTTCTCCATCAAACTTAGGACTCTCTTTCCTGAAGTATGTCATCTGATCTACCTTAAGCTGTTAGGCTTTCTCTCCAAGGCACTTGGCTCTGATACCAATTATTGGAATAGTCCCAAAGAATGACTAAGAGGTGGGGTGGTGAATCAGTTATCAGCTATTTTAATTCTTTTCTTCTCTTAGATATAAATTAACATAAGCAAATGTACATTCAGATAACACAATAGAGAACACAACAATTTTGGTTACAGGGAAACCAAATAGGTAAAAACCCTGGTGGGAGTTAGCACTCACAAAGAACTGTACATGAGTATAATTATCCCTATTAGGAGTTGTTCTTTACAATGCAATAAGTATAGAGACCTGGTTAAATGTCAAACCCTGTTAGGAGTCTTTTACAAGTAACCCTGTTAGGGGTGAGGACTCACTGTCCAAAAGCTCACTGCTAAAATGGTGAAGGCTGCAACCTTCAGTAGAATAGATATACACTATATCTGGTAGATAAATTTTTTGACTACACCTGCTATCTTGATCAGTTGCAATGAATTGTAATCTTCTTCTATTTCTTCACATAGTTCTTCAACTTATTCTGTCTGACTTTCTGCTCTCTTTTGTCTATTATTTTTCATTTCATTTTTTCCATTTAACGAACACAATTGAACTGCTAAATGTATCTTCACCAAGGATAAGGTCACGAGGGTATCTGGGAATACTTCATCAACTTCTTTGTCAGCTTAACTAACCACACAATCAAAGTTAGAACTGCGCAACTCGAACTGAATAGATGCAATGATTCACAAAGTCGGCTTCACCAATTTTACTCCAATATCATGATTCTGTTAAAACATGCTTGGCACCTTTGTATAATCATCACTAAATCATAACTAAACATTAATACAAACACACATATCCCGAAGATAGGTGCAACTCAAGAAACATTATTTTACGTCGGCTCTAGATAGATAATCTTCAAACGCTGTAACTGCCATAACTGATTAACATAACTCAACTGAAACTTCATATCTGACTCGGTGTGAATGCGCATAGCATCTAGAACATGTATACACCATGAAAATCAATATGCATAGCTCCAGAACATTTGTATTGATAATTTCATATAGAACATTGTTGTATATTATATGTTGTCATCAATGACAAACATACAATCAATTATTTGCACAGAAACAAATCTCCAACAAACTTGTGGAAAAGAAAGTGGATATTAAGACCGAAGGTTCTGCAACACAACCTACATCGAAAAATCCACAGTATGTAAGGATTAATCATTTTGAAGATGTTATTATTGGTGACAAGAATACATGTATTCAAACTAGAGGAAAAATTGCTTGGGATGAAACATGTTTTTAATTTGAATTGGAACCTACAGAAATAAAAGAAGCATGCAATTTTGAAAGTTAAAGGAAAGAAATAAGAGAATAAATTGGTCGAATTGAGAATAAAAAGACTTGGATTCTTGTTCACAGACCATTTGACAAAAATGTGATCGATATTAAATAGGTATTCAAAAATAAGTTGAATGAAGATGGTAAAGTGATTCGGATCAGAGAAAGAATGATATGCAATGGATATTCACAAATGGAAGGTATTGACTTTACAAAGACCTTTTCTCTTGTACCTAGACTTCAATTCACTAGATTATTTCTTGCATATGCAGCTTGCAAAAAATTTAAAGTCTATCAGATGGATTTTACGTCTATATTTTTGAATGGTGAACTAGAGGAAGATGTTTATATTGAGAAACCTATTGGTTTTACTCTAATTGAAGAAGGAGATATGGTTTGTAAATTGTAGAAAGCTTTATATGTATTAAAGCAAGCTCCTAGGGCTTGGTATGCTAGATTGGACATGTATTTGATAAATATTGGTTTCAGTAAGGGAAACATAGATAGTAACTTGTATTTCAGAATAATTGATGAGAATATCTTAATTGTTGAAGTATTTGTTGATGACTTTATATTTGGTGGTAATGATGAGTTGAGTAGAGGTTTTGCTGATGAAATTTAAAACTAAATTGAGATGTCTATGATAGGGGAGATGAAATTATTTCTTGGATTGAAAATTACATCGTTGGATAAACAAATTTTTCTCACACAGTCCAAGTATGTCAGATAATTACTGGATAAATTTGGTATGCAAGATTAAAAAGTGGTAGGAACTTTTATGGTTACTAGTTGTAATTTAATTAAAGATGATGATTCCCCTTGTGCTAAATAGACACTATACAGATCTATGATTGTAGGAATACAATATCTAACTCATTCTAGACTAGATATATCAAATGTTTTTGGAATTATTGCAAGATCTCAACCTGAATCGAAGTGATCACATAGTTTCTGTCAAAAGAATTTTTAGATACTTGAAGGGTACAGTTTAATATGGATTGTGGTATGAAAAAGATGATGATTTTACTCTATGTACATACACTGATGATTTATGGGTAGGAAATGTTGAAGATAGAAAGAGAACTAGTGGAGGTGCATTCTTTTTGGATAAGAGACTAGTATCTTGGGTTAGTAAGAAGCATGATTTTATTTCTCAATCTATTGCTGAGGCTAAGTATATTATTGTTGTAATAAAATACAGTCAATCTATTTTGATGAAGCAAAAGCTGAAGGATATAAAGATAAACATTAATGACCTTATTGTTATCTACTGTGTTAAATCTAGTGCTATAAGTATCTCAAAGAATATTGTGTTACACTTAAGAGAAAAGCATATTTCTATTAAATTTAATGTCTTGAGGGATAAATTAAATGAAATAGAAGTAAAACTTGAATTTTTATCTATGAAGGAACATATTGTTGATATCTTCACAAAGCCTTTGCCAAAGGATACATTTTTCTATCTCAAGGAGATTTTTGGGGTGATAGCCCCTCCAAATCAAAGCAATTGATGCTAAGGATGAAATCAATCTAGTAAGCCTATCATAATAACACTCACTCTATTGATGGGTTTGGGGACTACTGATTAGGGGGAGCAGTCTTATAGTTATTTTTGTTTGGTACTGAGATTTTTATATTTTTCCTTTTGAGGTGAGTTCATTTCTTTTTTATATCTTTGGCCCTTTTTCTATTTATGTCAAAGGGAGAGAGATTTTGTAAAAAATAGAGGAAAAACAAAGCTTGGGAGAGATGGTGTTGAAGCTGAATATTCAAAGTAATTAGATAGATATATTAATGACTTTGTGCATTCATGAGTATTTTACTTTACATGTTGTGATTAAATCCAAAGCGGGAGATTTTTGAATGACTGTTGAGCATGTTAGAGTTTGGTTTTTGGGTGTGCTAACATTAATGTTTTTTCATTGATGTCAACATACTGGTTATTGTTTCAGACAATGTGTTCAGTGAAGAAGATTTCAATTTTTCAGTGCTACATTGAACATCTAGAGCTGCACTCATAAGGTGTTTTCTCTGGTGTCTATATCTTTTCTACAGAGGTTCACAGATTTTGAGATGATAGATGGAGTATGATTTGATCATGTCTTTGTCTGTTGCTTTTACAACGTTCCTATGTACATAGGTTGAGTATTCTGATCAGTATGTCTTTGATTTGATGTTTCAGATATTGCAAAGCAGGTGTTTGCATGGTGCCTTATCATCATGTTGATAGTTAGTATTGTTCATGATTCATTATATGACAAGCTATCTTTTGTTATGACAGAGCTTGGTATTTGGCGTTCTAATTGATTAGAGATAGAGATGAGATGATGCAAGTGTTCTAAATATTAATCATGTTTTTTGATGATTTTCTTGGATCTTGTAATGATCGTGCTACTAGACTGCATCATTGGATGTGATCATATTTTCTATTTTGGGTAGAGTATTGGTGTTTCTTTGTTTAGGTCCCAACCAATCAGATGGAGTAACGTGTTTAGATCCTTGATGCTTCTTGGATGTCACTCAAGCTTGTTTGTGGTTGATGATTTGGATCTTGTCTAAGTCTTAGCTGACTTGATTTGGATCACTTGTAGGATTGGACTTAATAGTTACATCTTTTTATTTTCTTAGGTCTAGCCAACCTAGTGGTTGTTTATTATTTATAATCAGTATAAAAGAGAGATAATTTTGTAATAATTAATATAGGATAGAGATGTGGTAGTACGAAATTATGAGAATATTTTTTGTTGCTAAATACAAAGCTTATACTTCATTGGAATTGTATTGGCATTGCAGATGTTGTTTGTCAGTTCAATTGTAATGGACTGTATGTCCACCCTATTGCAAGTAAAGATAGATCAGTGAGCCTATCTGAGGGCTATATCTAAGATTGTAAATTGAGTATGCTCTAGATAGTGTTCCTGTTTGTTAGGCTATAAACCTGTGGTTTCTTATCCATCCTTCATTCTCCATTTTTCTCAAAATTGGAAAATACTTTTAGCAGTGTACATTTATCTTGTGGGTTTGATTCCCATCAGGATTTTTCCCTTAACTAGGTTTCCTTGAGAACAAATCTTTGTGTTCTAATTTTTGTGTTGTAGATGTTGCACTATTATTTATCTTTTAGATCTAAGTGGCTAAACTGAAATTAAATGTATTAGGTGTGTAAAACTGATCTCCTATTTATATTGGTTCTTAATCAGAGCTTGTAGGTGTTATTCCTACTATTATTATGGAGGATATTAATAACAAAATTATTGATATCCCCTCTAAGGATGAAATAAGAGTTGTTTTTTTTATTTTTAGGGAAATAAGACACCCGTCCCTGACATATTTCCTATGATTTTCTACCATTCCTTCTGAGATATTATTTCTTAAGTTTTTTTTAATTTTGTCAAAGATTTTTTGGGATGTAGGAGAATTCTCAAGGAGTTAAACTCAATTTTTTTGGTCCTGAATCCAAAAATTTCAAGTGAGAACTCCTTTTCTAACTTAAAAAAAAATCAATTTATGCAATTCCTTTTACCAAATTATCTCTAATGTTTTATCCTCTACACTTCAACCAATATTGGCAATGATTATCTCCAATAAGTTGGATGACCTTGGTCTAGGCCATCAGATCATGGACTCTATTATTATTTTTTGTGAGAATATTTATTCCTTTAGTTTCAACAAAAAATTGGGATTAATACTTAAATTAGATCTTATTGAAGCCTATGATATAGTTAGTTGGATTTATTTATTAAAAGGTTTTGAGAAATATATGTAAGATCATAAAATAACTCTTGTGTGTGTGTGTGTGTGTGTGTGTGTGTGTGTGTGTGTGTGTGTGTGTGTGTGTGTGTGTGTGTGTGTGTGTGTGTGTGTGTGTGTGTGTGTGTGTGTGTGTGTGTGTGTGTGTGTGTGTGTG